>CAUYON010137255.1:0-23590 GCA_963573935.1 Arctocebus calabarensis | reverse complement strand
GTGACTGTTATTCCTGGCTCTTCTCAGCATATTTTTATTTTTAGAGACAGAGTCTCACTTTATCGCCCTCAGTAGAGTGCTGTGGTGTCACAGCTCACAGCAACCTCCAACTCCTGGGCTTAGGTGATTCTCTTGCCTCAGTCTCCCGAGTAGCTGGGACTACAGGTGCTGCCACATTGCCCAGCTATTTTTCTGTTTTGCAGTTCGGTTGAGGCCAGGTTTGAACCCACCACCTTCAGTATATGGGGCCAGCACCCTACTTGATGAGCCACAGGCGCCGCCCAGCCCAGCTATTTTTTGTTGCAGTTTGGCCGGGTTTGAACTGGCCACCCTTGGTATATGGGGCCGGTGCCCTACTCACTGAGCCACAGGCACCTCCCCTCAGCATATTTTTTAAGGCTTCTCTGGGTGAGTCTGATGTTTACCAAGAGAATCTCTGATATAATTCAACCACCTCATTTTCATTCTGGGGAAACACAGGCCCAGAAGAGAAACAAACAGGCTCATTCAAGGTCACACAGTTAGTGGCAAGGGCCTCTCATGCCTGCTGTGTTCTCAGGGCCCTTTCTTCACCAGAACATGGAGCCTGTCATAAATATTTGTTGATTTCTTGCTGTGGACCAGGTGTTAGGACTATCCGCGTGGATAAAGCCATGTTCCTATAATCAGGGAGCTCATGGTACCATGGCAGAGATGGTTTGATGTGGTGGACACTCAGGACAGGATACCTGAGCCAGGCTGGGTTGGGACAAGTTAGGGTAAGTTTCTTGGGGAGATGCCAGAGCCTAGGCAACCAGAAAGCTGAAGAGAGGATACTTTCCTGGCAGAGGACACAGCAGGGACAAAGTATCAGAGGAGGAAATAGCACTCGAACCTGGGTTTGGCAGGAGGGTGCTGGCAGAAAAACAACCAGGGCCCAGATGCGATGGCTCATGCCTGTAATTGCTCTGGGAGGTGGGAAGATCCCTTGAGCTCAGGATTTCAAGACTAGCCTGAGCAAAAGTGAGATCCTGTCTCTACTAAAAATAGAAAAATTAGCAGGGCATTGTGGCAGGCACCTGGCTGCTTGGGAGGCTGAGGCAGGAGGATTGCTTGAGCCCAGCAGTCTGAGGTTGCTGTGAACCAGGCTGACATCATGGCACTCTATCTAGCCTGGGGCAACAGAGTGAGACCCTGTCGCAAAAAAAAAAAAAAAAAGGAAAGAAAAAGAAAAAGATAGACAGGTGTGTGCTGCTGGAGTGTGAAGGTCACAGCCAGTTATGTCAGGAGAGGCTATTGGTGATGGAAAGAGAGACCAGTCCATGAAGAGTTGAAGCTTGGACTCATCCCAGGTGCTGCAGGAGCCCCTGGAAGATGTTAAGGGAGTGACACAGACTTGTTGAAAGGAAGATTCTGGGCATGATATAAGAGAATGGAAGTGGGCAGGAGTGGAGGCTGGGAACCCATTTAGACCAAGAAGGATGGTTTCATGTCCTGCCACAAGATAGTAGTAGTAGCATACAGAGGGGAGAGGAGCAGGGCAGAGTCAGTTTAGGCAGGAGAACTGGCAGAACTTACCAATTCAGTGAATGAGGGGCCTCTGTCGGTGGACCATTGCTGTGTAACAAGCTACCCCAAACTTACTGGATTAAAACAGTGATATTTATTACTGTAACTCATGTGGTTGGTGGCTGGCGGATTTAATCTAAACTTGGCTGGGCATTTCTGCTCATCTTGGCTGGGCTCACACGAGCATCTGTCGGGGTAAGGGGCTCTGTTCTAGGCTTGGTTCAGCTTCAGCAGGTGGGATGGAGCCGCTGAGCTCTTTGTGCCTTTGTCTGTTCCCCCAGGGGCCAGTGGGCCAGTACAGGCATGTTCTTCTCATGACCATGGCAGAGCGCAAGAGGGGGCATGAATGTGAACTGGCTTACTGTCACTTCTGCCTCATTCTCTTGGCCATAGCTAGTCCATGCAGAACCCAGAGTCTAGAATCCATGCTGAGCCTAGAATTCAGGGAAGGTGGAGGCAGCAGGAGAAAGTAGAAGCATTGAGCTGAGCATGGAGGGATTCTGAACTTTGTCATGTGATCTGGCAGATCTCCCACCTCTCTGGGCATCAGCAATTTCAGCCGATTGGATTGAATGAGATCATTTAGAAGTCCCTTCTAGACCAGGCACGGTGACTCATGCCCATAATCCTAGCACTCTGAGAGGCCCAGGTGGGTGGATTTCATGAGCTCAGGTTTGAGACCAGCCTGAGCAAAGGGAGACCCATCTCTACTAAAATAGAAAAACTAGCCAAGTGTTTGTTGTGGGTGCCTATAGTCAAAAAGATGCCTTGAGCCTTTGAGGTTGCCATGAGCTATGATAATGCCCTCGTACTCTACTCAGAGCAACTGAGTGAGACTCTTGTCTCCAAAAAAAAAAAAGTCCCTTCTAAATAATGTTTGTCAGAGAGGGACTGTTACTTATAACTAAGTATAATTTACAAAGCATTTATTATATACCTGAAGGGTTCCACCCACTCACTCAACATAAAAGCCATGTGAGGTTGGTGCTTTATTTTTTTATTTTATTTTATTTTTTTTGGCCGGGGCTGAGTTTGAACCCACCACCTCTGGCATGTGGGGCTGGTGCCCTACTCCTTTGAGCCACAGGCGCCACCTGGTTGGTACTTTTATTGTCTCATTTCCCACATGAAGAAACTGAGCTCAGGGAGGCTCAATGATGTATCCACGGTCTCCCTGTGACCAGTGGAACTGGCGCCTAAGTTAAATTTTTACAAAAGCAAAAGTTCCCACATCACAAGTGTGCAGCCTGAGGAAATTTTCAGAGTGAACACACCCAGCTCAAGAATCAGAACATGACCTGCTCCCCCAAAGCCTCCTGATGCTCTTTAGGTCACTGCAGCCCCAGCCCTCACAGGTGTCACACTAGCTTGACTTCCATCAGTTTTGTAGGTCAGTTTGACCTGTACTTGAACTTGATGAAGTTTGGATCACACAGGATGTCCGGATGCTTCTGCTCAACATTACGGTCTGTTGTGTGCAGACCCTCCGCACCAGTTGTGTGCAGCGGGGGTTCCTCCTCACTGGTGTGTAGTATTCTACCACGGGAATATGCCACCATGAGTCATTCGATTTACTGTTGATGTTTGTTCAGGTAGTTTCCAGTTTGGGGATGTTATGAATAGTGCTGCTCTGAACAACTCTTGCATAAACGAGGTCTGGCAGTTAAGTTTGCAAACTCATCCTAGAAAAAGTGCTACATACTTCCTGGCTGAATATCACTACAGTCACCTTCGAACTGCTCCCCTGGAAGCTATGCACCGATGCCAGCACCTGGTGCACCCTTTGCAGCAATTTTGGAACTCCTTTTCTGGAATGGCCATTAGAGCTGTCATTGTATTACCCTTGATGTCCTGAATGTCTTTCTCTCAGTATTTCCTTTACCTTTGGTTAAAAAAAAATAAAAAGCAGATCTGGTGAGTAGGGAGGGCATTCCAATACAGTTATTTGTTGACTGGCTAGAAACTCCCCCGCAGATAGTGCCATGCCAAGCTGGTACATTGTTGTGATGCAAGAGCCATGAGTTGTTGGCCAAGATTTTCAGTTAAGATTTTCCTATTTCTCCATCAATGTTTATTTCGTCTGCTGTGCTTCTCACAGTCAGCTGACAATTTTGATGCACAATTTGAGAAATGTTTGCCATACTTTCATCGGTTCTGCTCATTGGGGGGCACCCTGACCTCTCTTCATCAGTGACACTTTCTCTCCCCTCAGAAAAACATTCAATCCATTTGTATACTGCCATTTTCTTCATGGCATTATCACCATAAATGTGGACTAGCATTTCTCTGATTTCATTTCTACTCTTGCCAAATTTAGCAAGAAATTTACAGGGGCCAAGCATGGTGGCTCATACTTGTAATCTTAGCACTTGGGAGGCTGAGGCCAGTGAATTGCCTGAGTTCATGGGTTTAAGACCATCCTGAGCCAGAGGGAGACCTCATCTCTAAAAATAGCTGGGCATTGTAGTGGGCACCTGTAGTCCCAGCTATTTGGGAGGCTAAGGCAAGAGGATCACTTAAACCCAAGAATTTGAGGTTGCTATGAGCTATGATGCCACGGCACTCTACTGAAGGTGAGAAAGTGAGGCTGTCTCAAAAAAAAAGAAATTTACAAATGTTTGTTCATTGCTCTAATTTAAGCTCCAACATTCTTGCGATGGCAAAGGAAAATATGCAACAACAATAATGAACACCACTCAGCGAAACAACACCACACATCGACATGAACACCGCTGCAAGGCATTGATATACCAAGGTTAGGAAACCTTCCCAAGTTGTTTGTATGGTGCTGCAAATGTAAGGGTAGGTGGTGGTAAGTTTGTAAACTTAATCATCAGATTCGGTATCTTTTGGTGAATGTAGATACGTGTTCTGTTTCGTTTTTGAGAGAGTCTCACTTTGTCACCCTAGGTAGAATGCTGTGGCATGACAGCTCACAGCAACCTCTAGCTCTTGGGCGCAGGCGATTCTCTTGCCTCAGCCTCCTCAGGAGCTGGGACTATAGGCACCCACCACAATGCCCGGCTATTTTTTTGTTGCAGTTTGGTCGGGGCTGGGTTTGAACCCACCACCCTGGGTATATGGGGCTGCTGCCCTACTCACAGAGCCACAGGTGCCATCCGATACACGTTTTTGCTGGGCATATCACTAGGAGTGGAAATGCTGAGTCAGAGTTTTGGCTGCCTTTTTATTTTCTACATTTTCCAGATTTTATGATTGAGAAACTGAGGTATAAGACGGATTTTTTTTTTACCTCAAGATACCAATTAGGTTTCAAAACTGGCTCTCAGATAGAGTCACCCACACACAAACACACACACACACTCATTCCCATGTTAAAACTTTCAGATTCTGGCTCGGCGCCTGTGGCTCAGCGGGCTAAGGCGCCAGCCATGTACACCTGAGCTGGCGGGTTTGAATCCAGCCCGGGCCCGCCAAACAACAATGACGGCTGCAACCAAAAAATGGCTAGGCGTTGTGGCGGGCGCCTGTAGTCCCAGCTACTTGGGAGGTGGAGGCAAGGGACTCACTTGAGCCCAGGAATTGGAGGTTGCTGTGAGCTGTGATGTCACTGCACTCTATCCAGGGTGACAGCTTGAGGCTCTGTCTCAAAAAAAAAAAAACTTTCAGATTCTTCCCCCACATATATTATATCTAACCTCATGACATCTCTGGGAGGAGGTATCGATACTCTGATTTTACAGAGGAGAAAAGTGAGGCTGTAGAAGGTCCCATGCAGAAGAGAAAATGAGATGAAACAACAGCTGTGGATACATCCTGTAAAATATAAAGCCCACTCCAGATTTGTGAAGAGTGATTTCCCCATCCAGGGCTCACTCCTCTGTACCACACAGCTTTTACAGAAAGAACAGACATAAATTCCTCTGTGGGGGATTTATTTGACTGCCACAAATCTTTTCTCACAGAGCCTGGGTTTTTGTTCTCCAAAAGGATGAGATTGGCTTCTGAGGACACATTAAACCCATACATCTTCTTTGTTTCCGGCAAGGTTTTATGACTCACTGAATTACAGACCCTTCAGTAAGGGGAGGTGACTGATCTTCCTGCAAGCTGAAGCAGCCTGGGGTAGGGAGCCTTTGTGAAGAGAGATAAAAAGAACACCTGCTGTATGCCAGCCACTGTGCCAGGCATGTTATCCCTATTTCAGTGAAGCCTCATCACAATTTGGGGAGAAAGATGTTGTTAGCCCAAATTACAGATGAGGAGGAAGGGCCTAGGAGGTAAAAGGTAGTCTTAGATACCACAGTAGGGATCATTTGATGGGAAGGAACTGAAAATCTGTCTCATTACCATTATTTTTCAGGGCTTGCCTGGCACATGTGAACTGGCTCAAGCTGGAAAATTATGAGTTGGTACAAATGAAATTTCCTTAGTAGAAGGTCACTGGTGGACATCCAGGGATAGGAAGGAGTATTTCTAAATCTGGAAGTCTCCCTCCTTCTCTTCTGGGGCAGATGCTTCCTTTCTCTGTTTCTTTCTCCGTCTGCCCCACTCTCCTGCCTCTCTTGCAGACCTGTGTTCTTTGTTTACCTTTAGCTTTTCTGTTCCTTCCCTGGCTTTGTTCTTGGCTGTGGCCTTGGCCTTCAAGGTGTTTCTCCTCTACCTTCTATCTAGCCAGCTGTTTACAGTCTTCAGCCTAAATTCCCATGAGATAATTTGATTGGCTTATTTTGGGTCATGTGTCCACCCTGGTCCAATCAGCTGTGGTCAGAGGTGATCTCTGACTCAGACTGGGATAAAGAGTCTATCTCCTTTTCTTCTTCCATCCCTCTGTGGAGACACCAGTGCTGGGGGATGCAGGGTGTGTCTAGAGTCTGTATGATCTGGACTGCAGGGGAGATGCTTCTAGGCTGAGGAGAGGCTGACAGAAGTCCTTGCTGCTGCTCTCCTGGCTCCCAGGAATATGGATGGACAGGGGGGAAGCTCCCTGCATGGCTGGGAGTTGCAACAATGGCAGATATCACTCACTAAACTGGACAGGGATTGCCAGGTGCAGTGGTTCACTTGTAATCCTAGCACTCTAGGAGGCCGAGGTGGGTGGATTGCCTGAGCTCAGGAGTTTGAGACCACCCTGAGCAAGAGTGAAACCCCATCTGTACTAAAAATAGAAAAAACTAGCTGTCATGGTGCACTTCTGTAGTCACAGTTACTCGTGAGGTTGAGGCAAGGGGATCACCTGAGCCCAAGAGTTTGAGGTTGCTGTGAGCTATGATGATGCCACTGCCTTCTACCCAGGGTGACGGAATGAGAATCTATCTCAAAAAAATGAAAATAAAATAAGGGGTGGCTCGGCGCCTGTGGCTCAACGGGCTAAGGCACATACATCTGAGCTGGCGGGTTCGAATCCAGCCTGGCCGCCAAACAACAATGACGGCTGCAACAACAACAAAAAAAATGGCCAAGCATTGTGGCGGGCCCCTGTAGTCCCAGCTACTTGGGAGGCAGAGGCAAGAGACTCGCTTGAACCCTGGAATTGGAGGCTGCTGTGAGCTGTGATGCCACGGCACTCTATCCAGGGTGAAAACTTGAGGCTCTGTCTCAAATAATAATAATAATAATAAGGGGCGGCACCTGTGGCTCAGTGAGTAGAGTGCCGGCCCCATATACTGAGGGTGGCAGGTTCGAACCCAACCCCGGTCAAACTGCACACACACACACACAAAAATAATAATAATAATAAAATTTAAAAACCTACAAAATGAAAAAAGTAATAAAATGGACAGTGACACCTTAGTTCTGTTGAGAGAAGCAACTGTGTTGCCTGGAGACCTGAATTTGCGTTTGGATGCATCATAGAAAAACCAGAGAAGTGACATTTGTGGTCACGTTTACTGTGTTGGGTGTTGGCATTCATGATCTTATCAGTCCTCCCCAAACTCCTGTGAGGTCTGGATTGTCATCTCCATCACTGAGGTGGAGGCTGTGCAGGCCCAGAGACATGACTCAACTTGCCCAGTGGCCATAGTGAGAAAGTAGAACAAGGATTGGAATCTGAGAATTCCTGCTTTTAGCCGCTACACTCCCTCTTTGTTACCATCATTACATTTATTCAGGACTCTACAGTTTACAGCACCTCGGAGCTATTCAATATCCCTTTGGGGCAGCATAGCCATGCCTTTGTTCCCATTTTACCAAAGAAGAAACTGAGGGTCAAAAGGTCATGATTTGCCTATGGTTACCTAGCTTGTCAGTGGCAGAACTGAGACCAGAATTAGATATTTTTTTTTTGTAGAGACAGAGTCTCACTTTATCGCCCACGGTAGAGTGCTGTGGCGTCACACAGCTCACAGCAACCTCCAACTCCTTGGCTTAGGCGATTCTCTTGCCTTAACCTCCCAAGTAGCTGGGACTACAGGCGCCTGCCACGATGCCCAGCTATTTTTCTGTTTTGCAGGTCTGCCGAGGCTGGGTTTGAACCCGCCACCTTTGGTATATGGGACCGGCGCCCTACTTGATGAGCCACAGGTGCCGCCCCAGAATTAGATCTTCAAGACTAAAATGTCTCAGTATATGAAACATATTCATTAGGTATGCATATGTCAAAACATTGGCTTGGGGCCCATAGCTCAGTGGCTAGGGCGCTGGCCACATACACCAAGACAGGCGGGTTCAAACCTGGCCCAGGCCTGCTTAAAATAATAACTACAACAAAAAAATAGCTGGGCATTGTGGTGGGGGTGCTGGTAGTCCCAGCTACTTGGGAGTCTGAGGCAAGATCACTTAAGTCCAAGAGTCTGAGGTTGCTCTGAGCTGTGACACCACAACACTCTACCGAGGGCAACATAGTAAGACTCTGTCTTAAAAAAAAAAAAGAGAGTATGTCAGAATGTATCAATATGTTACTACTAGTAGCGTGGTTCTTTTTTATAATTACAAAATATGATTATTTAAGAAAAATTACAAAGCGTATATACAGAGGTTGTGAAAGAAATGTATACACATTTTAAGAATGGAAAAATCAATATTAAAATTATAATACTCAATGTATACCAATAACATTTGTTATCTCCCATATTATATGTGGTATTTTGTATCTCTTGTAATTGTAGAAGTGAAACGTGACTTGAGTATTACAATTGTTTTTTTTTGCAGTTTTTGGCTGGGGCTGGGTTTGACCCACCACCTCCAGCATATGGAGCCAGTGCCCTACTCCTTTGAGCCACAGACGCCGTCCTGAGTATTACAATTATTTGTTGTGTGTGTGGGGGTGAGGGGTCAGATTCTCACTCTGCCACTCAGGCTAGAATGCTGCAGCATCAGCCTAGCTCACAGCAACCTCAAACTCCTGGGTTCAAGTATCTTCCTGCCTCAGCCTCCTGAGTAGCTGACAGGTGCCCAGCATGACACCCAGCTAATTTTTCTATTTTTAGTAGAGACAGGGTCTCACTCTTGCTCAGACGGGTCTTGAACTTCTGAGCTTGAGAGATCCTCCCGCCTTGGCCTTCCAGAGTGCTATGGTTACAGGTATGAGCCACCACACCTGTCCTGAATATTATAATTTTAATATAATCTTTTCCTTTCTTAAAATATGTATACATTTTGGGCGGTGCCTGTGGCTCAAGGAGTAGGGCACTGGCCCCATATATTGGGGATGGCAGGTTCAAGCCCAGCCCTGGCCAAAACTGGAAAAAAAAAAAGTATACGTTTTTGGCACCCTCTGTATTTATACAATGCATGTACAGATTAAAGAATAATAATAGGCTTGGCGCCTGTGGCTCAAGTGGCTAAGGCACCAGCCACATACACCTGAGCTAGGTTCGAATCTAGCCCGGGCCTGCCAAACAACAATGACGGCTGCAACCAAAAAAAGAAAAAAAACATAGCCAGGCGTCGTGGAGGGTGCTTATAGTCCCAGCCACTTGGGAGGCAGAGGCAGGATAATCTCTTTTTTTAATTTTATTTAATTTTATTTATTATTATTATTTTTTTGTAGTTTTTGGCCGGGGGTGGGTTCGAACCCGCCACCTCTGGCATATGGGACCAGCGCCCTACTCACTGAGCCATAGGCGCCGCCCCAGGAGAATCTCTTGAGCCTAGGAGTTGGAGGTTGCTGTGATCTGTGATGCCACGGCACTCTACCCAGCGTGACAGCTTGAGCAAAACAGAAAAATAGCCGGGCGTTGTGGCGAGTGCCTGTAGTTCCAGCTACTCGGGAGGCTGAGGCAAGAGAATCGCCTAAGCCCAGGAGTCGGAGGTTGCTGTGAGCTGTGACGCCATGGCACTCTACCGAGGGTGATAAAGCGAGACTGTGTCTCTACAAAAAGAAAGAAAGAAAGAATAACAATAATACCCATGTACCCACCACCACCTAATAAACTAGAATGAATGTCACTGACACCATTAAAACTCTTCAAGATTAAGTTCCCACTTCCTTTCCCCTCTAGGGGTGACCATCCTGAATTTTGTATTTTGCTTTTCCTCATGGTTTTGCCACATATAATTATCTTCCCAGTAGTTTGTTTCTTGTTGGCGTGTTCTTGACTTTGGCACTCAGCCTTGTCTGTGGCCACCATTCACCTCTCTGTGGCACTCCATTGTGGGAATAGGCCACATTCCACCATTCTGCTGTTGCTGGATATGTTTGGGTGGCTTCTAGATGTTTGCTATTATAGCTGATGCTGCTATGACCACCTTCTTCCTGCCTGCTGGTGAGAACATGGAAGAGTTTCTCTGTCACGTGTATTCAGGGGTGGAATTACTGGATCATGCGGTTGTCATCAAATCATTATTTCGATGAGACGATACCAAATTGTTTGCTAACTGGGCTCCTCCAATTTATACTCTCTACTAGCGACAGGTGACGATTCCTATTGCTCTAAACTCTTACTAATGGACACGTCATGATTAGATTTAAAAATTTTTACCTATCTGCTGGGTGAAAATGACTTTGATTTGTGTTTTTTATTTTATTATGTGACGCGTAATGGGAGAGAGGTAGTTGCTTGTAGAGCTTCAGCTCATGTCTCCAAACGTAGCTGGATTGTGGGAAAATGGCCCAACTTGGTTCAGGGAGGCCAGGGCAGCAGCAGGAAAGGAGGGAGGCTGCAGCCCAGCCTTCTTCACCAAGGCTGTCCCCCCATGTCTGTCCTGCTTCCCGGGGCAAGATGTCACCATGGGCTGGAGGGCTCCTCCGGCTTTTCTGAACCCACGCCTTTCATTGAAATGAGGTCACTGGAATGCCTGGAACCCCCAAGGAGTGACTGCCTGAGCTTGCAGGGCAAACATTCCAGCCTTCTGTGGGAAATGGAGACACCTCACTCACCCAGGCTGTCGGAAGGGGAGAGAATTCCAAACCATCCAAACTGAGTCCACCTTTTCTGTATGAACCAAAGTGGGAGGAGAGCTTTAGCCAGAGGCTTTTGGGGTGGAGCCTGGGGCAGGTGGAGGCGGCAGGGGCTATCAAACCTCTGGGAAGCACACATGCCTTAAGGCTTTTGGTCCTGAATTGTGGCAATGGAGAGAAGGGTAGAAATTTCCAGAGCTCTGGACCCAGTTCTTGTACTTTCAACTGTGTGACTTTGTGCAGTTGACATCGGTTGGCTCTTTTGTGAGCTGAGGGCCATGTTGCCCAACTCATGGGCTGGGTAACTCAGCCCTAGAGCTAGCTCAGTGCCTGGGACATAGCTAGAGTTCCACCAAAATACACATATATAGGCTCGGCGCCTGTGGCTCAAGCAGCTAAGGCGCCGGCCACATACACCTGAGCTGGTGGGTTCGAATCCAGCCTGGACCCGTCAAACAACAATGTCAGCTGCAACCAAAAAATAGCCTGGCGTTGTGGCCGGCACCTGTAGTCCCAGCTACTTGGGAGGCAGAGGCAGGAAAATCGCTTGAGCTCAGGAATTGGAGGTTGCTGTGAGCTGTGATGCCCGGGCACTCTATCCAGGGTGACAGCTTGAGACTCTGTCTCAAAAAAAAAAACAAAAAACAAAAACCCCACATATATAATATCCTTCAAACTCTGGGATGTGTTTTAGAGTTGGTGGCTTAGGATTGGTTTTCTTTTCTTTTTTTTTTTTTTTTTTTTGAGACAGAGTCTCACTTTGTCGTCTTCAGTAGAGTGCAGTGGCATCGAAGCGCACAGCAACCTCAAACTCTTGGGCTCAAGTGATTCTCTTGCCTCAGCCTCCCAAGTAACTGAGACTACAAGCACCCAGCTATTTTTAGAGAAGGGGGTCTTGCTCTGGCTCAGGCAATCCACCCTCCTCAGCCTCTCAGAGCACTAGGATTACAGGCATGAGCCACTGTGTCAGGATTGGTTTTCCTTTTTTTCTTTCTTTTTTTTTTTAAAGACAGAGTCTCACTTTGTCACCCTCAGTAGAGTGCTGTGGCCTCACAGCTCACAGCAACCTCCAGCTCTTGGGCTTAGGCGAGTCTCTTGCCTCAGCCTCCTGAGTAGCTGGGACTACAGGCGCCCACCAAAATGCCTGGCTATTTTTTTATTGCAGTTTGGCCGGGGCCAGGTTCAAACCTGCCAGCCTCAGTATATGGGGCTGGGGCCCTACCCATTGAGCCACAAGCACCGCTCAGGGTTGGTTTTCTCAAGTTTAGACTTTTCTCTGTCCTCCAGGCAGATACTTTCTTTAGATGAGGCACTCTTAAGTTTAGGGAGTGAGAAGGAAACTACTATGTTGCCGGTTTAGGTTCTTAAATTTTTTTTTTTTTTTGAGTCAAGGTCTTGCTCTGTTGACAAGGCTGGAGTGCAGTGGTGTCATCACAGCTCACTGTAACCTCAAACTCCTGGGCTCAAAGGATCCTCCTGCCTCAGTCTCCCAAGTAGCTGGGACTACAGGTGTGTACCTCCATGCCTGGCTAATTTTATATATTTTGTAGAGATGGGGGTCTTACTCTTGCTCAGGCTGGTCTCAAACTCCTGACCTCAAGTACTCCTCCGACTTCAGCCTCCCAGAGTGCTAAATTACAAGCGTGAGTCACTGTGCCCAGCCTAACTTCTTAATATTTTAAAAATCAGGCAATCAGGGCGGTGCCTATGGCTCATCCATTAAGGCGCCGGCCCCATATCCCGAAGGTGGTGGGTTCAAACCCAACCTCGCCCGAACTGCAAAAACAGAAAAATAGCCGGGCATTGTGGCCCGTGCCTGTGGTCCCAGCTACTCGGGAGGCTGAGGCAAGAGAATCACCTAAGCCCAGGAGTTGGAGATTGCTGTGAGCTGTGATGCCACAGCCCACTACTGAGGGCGACAAAGTGAGAATCTGTCTCTTAAAAAATAAATAAATAAATATATATATCAGGCAATCAACCGACATAGATTCAACCTTCCCAACAAAGTCTGAGTCAAGCTATGGGGAACGGGAACAGGATGATAATGATCTTTTTTTTTTTTTTTTTTTTTTTGAGACAGAGTCTCACAATGTTGCCCTTGGTAGAGCACTGTGGTGTCACAGCTCACAGAAACCTCAAACTCTTGGGCTTAAGCGATTCTCTTGCCTCAGCCTCCCAAGTAGCTGGAACTACAGGTGCCTGCTACAATGCCTGGCTATTTTTTTGTTGTAATTAGCAGTCCTGGGCCTGGTTCAAACCTGCCAGCCCCAGTGTACATGGCTAGCACCCTAACCACTGAGCTATGTGCGCTGAGTCGATAATGATTCTTTTTTTTTTGTAGAGGCAGAGTGGAGTGCCATGGCGTCACACAGCTCATAGCAACCTCCAACTCCTGGGCTTAGGCAATTCTCTTCTCAGCCTCCCAAGTAGCTGGGACCACAGGCGCCCACCACAATGCCCGGCTATCAATAATGATTCTTGATGCCTCTCAGATTTCTCCTGGATACCTAGGGCTGGGCTTGCTAGTGGCAATGGAAACTCCACAGCCGCCCTGGGAGGTGGATGGAGTATCCACTGTTTGGAGGAAGAAATCTGACACACAGAAAAGGGAAAAGACTTGTTCAAGGTCATACAGTAAGGCTGGGATAGAGGGAAGATTAGCCTCACTCTGATAGCCCCACTCCAAGCCAAACTCTCCCTTGTGCCCTGCCACCTCCTACACCTAGCACTGGCCACCTCCCAAGCCTGTCTCTTCTGCTGTCTGTCCTCCAGCTAGCTGGTCTCCTTGTCATCCTCTGACCCCACTTTCTGACCTCGGGGGCTTTGCTCTTGCTTCTGCAGGAACCAGAAAGGCCATCACTCCCAAGTTTAACTACGAAACCCTTCCCCTTGGTGTAGCTACCTGGTTGAAGGATGTAGCCCTTGAGAGTGATGCTGTGGATCAGACCAGTCTGGGTGTTATAAGAAAAAAAAAATGATGTTGTGGGAGTGATTGATAGACTATTGTTCAAAATATATGAAGTTGAAAAACATACACACTTCGAAACAAATTCAAACATAATGATCACTTTTTTAAAAAACGTATATATATACATAAATTCTGCCTTGCCATCTCTTTCTTAGGGTACTTGGAGCCTAATGTCTGCCTCCCTTGCCAGACTATGAATGCTCCCAGAGCAGGACATGTAGGGATCCCTGGTGAAGCAGAAGTATTCCACGAAAGGCAGGGTAGAGATGGTAAGAATATGGGTGAGGATAAAGGGTTTTTTGGCCTTCTTCTTGCCAACCCTATAGCATCCAGGGGCTGCCTGCTAGGTTCCTTGGCCTTCAGCTGGGGTCGTGCCAGACATGGGCTCACACTGGCTTTGCCGTCTGTCCTACTTATCCTGATCATCAATACCAAGAACCCTGGCTCGGTGTCTGTAGCTCAGTGGCTAGGGTGCTAGCCACATACACTTGGGCTGATGGGTTTGAACCCAGCCCAGGCCTGCTAAATAACAATGACAACTACAACAACAACAACGAAAAATAGCTGGGCATTGTGGCGGGCACCTGTAGTCCCAGTTACTTGGGAGGCTGAGGCAAGAGAATTGCTTAAGCCCAAGAGTTTGAGGTTGCTGTGAGCTGTGACACTACAGCACTCTATCAAGGGCGACATAGTGAGACTCTGTCTCAAAAAAGAAAAATAATACCAAGCACCCCAAATCTCGTCTATGTCCCAAATACTTAAACCCAGAGGCCAAAGGTACACAGAGGAGAAAAGAAGATAAGTCTTCAATAATGATAATAAATAATATTATTAAATAATATTTACCAGTTTATTATATGGGATATAAATGAACAGCCAGGAGAAAAGGTACATAGGATGAGGTTTGAAGGGGTTGCGTGGGCTCGGTGCCTGTGGCCCTATGGGCTAAGGCGCCAGCCACGGACACCTGAGCTGGTGGGTTCAAATCCAGCCCCTGGGCCCGCCAAACAACAATGTCAGCTGCAACCAAAACATGGCCGGGCGTTGTGGTGGGCGCCTGTAGTCCCAGCTACTTGGGAGGCGGAGGCAGGAGACTCGCTTGAGCTCAGGAATTGGAGGTTGCTGTGAGCTGTGATGCCACAGCACTCTATCCAGGGTGACAGCTTGAGGCTCTGTCTCAAAAAAAAAACAAAGAAAGAAGGGGTCTCATGCAGGGCGGCGCCTGTGGCTCAAAGGAGTAGGGCGGCAGCCCCATACACCAGAGGTGGCGGGTTCAAACCTGGCCCCGGTCAAAAACTGCAAAAACAAAACAAAAAAAGGGGTCACATACACAGAAGCTTGTGTTCCGTGGAGTTCGAGGATGCCACATTCCAGGCACGTGGGTACCTGGTACCAACCTGGAAGCTCCCAGGATTTTTCTTTTTGTGGCTGAATTTCCAGTATTCATTTGGAAAGCTGAGTGTGTCCTTTTGAATTTGAACTTCCACCATGGAAAATGCTCAGTTTTGTTGTTGTTGTTGTTGTTATTTTTTTCTCAGAGTTTTTATTTTTGCAATTAATTTCTTTGTTGAATAAATGGGTGTTTTTATTTTTGCTTGTGTGTTGTTATTTGGTTTTAGGGCCATTGAAACTTGAAAAATTCAAATGAATAGAAAGAAGGTCACACACACACACCACGCACACACACTTTGTAGAGAAATACACTAACAATTTGGCTTCTTTCCTACTAGCCTCCCTCCCACCAGTTTTATTTTTATTTAGTTTCAGTTTGTTGCTAAATAAATTGGACGATGCTTTCTGATTCACAACTTATAGAACTGATTTCACGTGCTAGCCTGTGATGCTTCCAATAGCAATGGTACTTTGTCCCCTCTGGGAACTGTGGGGGTGGGACACATCACTCTCCCTTGCATTCTCCTGTCGCTTTTGGGAATGCCAGTTTCACGGCACCGCTGTCAGTCCTTAAGCAGTATTGTTTTTAATCCTATAGTTAATTTCACGCTTCTGAATTATCGCTTCTAGAACCTAAGACCTCTTTTTTCTTTCTTTTTTAAACCCCAGAGCTTCCAAACATGTGCCCCTCTCCCTGAACCCACAGAGATGTTTGTTTTGCCTTCTCCCATCTCATGCATTCTTCAAGACTTGGTAACCAGAATGTTTTGTCTGTTCAGGCTCGAAACGTCAGTGGGACAGGAATCAAAGTCAAATATCTCACGATGCCTCTGCCTCGGGATGAACCTGGGAAAACCGGGAGACGCTGTCTGGAGTGCTTCTCTGAATCAGCTGGAACTTTTTTGTCTGTAGTTTTAAAAGCTCCCAGGAGACAAGCTGAAATCCAGAATCTTCTCAAATAGGATGGGGGAAATTCTGAAGTTCTCATTAAAACACATTGATGCCTCAAGCTTTGAAAAGAGCCCAGATGCCAAAGGCAAGAATCCCAGAGCATTGGCCACACCGGGTGTGATGCCCTGATAATTGTCTAACCAATTCAGCATGTCCGCCCTGAGCTGGGTCCAGTTCCAGAACCAGGGAACAGCTTCCCATTCACGCGATCTAGGAAAGACCTTTAACTACCAGCTGGGAGTTGGCTCGCTATTCTTCAAACAGTCAGGTCTTGAAGTCTTCACCCTGTAGTCTCTTCTGATGTATAGCTCCTACCAGTGCAAAGCAGAATGACCTTGCTATGGAAGCAGGACAACCTTGAAAGAAGGAGCCAAGTTCGTGAAAGTCTGCAGCTTGAGAGAGCCACCTAGCATGTCACCACCGAACCAGTCGGCAGAAGACCTTCCCCAGGAGGCTTCTAACAGATCCCTGAATGCCACAGAAGCCCCAGGGGCTTGGGATCCCGGGACCCTGCAGGCACTCAAGATCTCCCTTGCCGTGGGCCTTTCCATCATCACCCTGGCCACAGTCCTCTCCAACGCCTTTGTACTTACCACCATCTTACTCACCAGGAAGCTGCACACGCCCGCCAACTATCTGATCGGCTCGTTGGCCACGACGGACCTCCTGGTTTCCGTTTTGGTCATGCCCATCAGCATTGCCTATACTACCACCCACACGTGGAACTTTGGCCAGATCCTGTGTGACATCTGGCTGTCCTCTGACATCACGTGCTGCACAGCCTCCATCCTCCACCTCTGTGTCATTGCTCTGGACAGGTACTGGGCCATCACTGACGCCCTGGAGTACAGTAAACGCCGGACGGCCTGCCATGCGGCCACCATGATTGCCATCGTCTGGGCCATTTCCATTTGCATCTCCATCCCACCGCTCTTCTGGAGGCAGGCCCAAGCCCAGGAGGAGATGTCCGACTGCCTGGTGAACACGTCTCAGATCTCCTACACCATCTACTCCACCTGCGGGGCCTTCTACATCCCATCTGTGTTGCTCATCATCTTATATGGCCGGATCTACAGGGCCGCCCGGAACCGCATCCTGAATCCGCCCTCGCTCTACGGGAAGCGCTTCACCACGGCCCAGCTCATCACAGGCTCCGCCGGCTCCTCGCTGTGCTCGCTCAACGCCGGCCTCCACGAAGGGCACTCGCACTCGGCCGGCTCCCCTCTCTTCTTCAACCACGTGAAAATCAAGCTTGCGGATAGTGTCCTGGAACGTAAGAGGATTTCCGCAGCTCGAGAGAGGAAAGCCACCAAAACCCTGGGGATCATTCTGGGCGCGTTTATCATCTGCTGGCTGCCCTTCTTCGTGGCATCTCTGGTCCTCCCCATCTGTAGGGACTCCTGCTGGCTCCACCCAGCCCTCTTTGACTTCTTCACCTGGCTGGGCTACTTAAACTCGCTCATCAACCCCATCATCTACACAGTGTTTAATGAAGAGTTCCGGCAAGCTTTTCAGAAAGTTGTCCATTGGCGGAAAGCCTCCTAGTGACTCATCTTTTGTGTCCTGCAACCCAGCCGGGGTTGTCCTACGAAAATTTTTTCCTTGGACTTGAGTTAATTCGTGATTATCTTGGATCTTGGGTCAATCAACGGTGTTCTTTTTTTCTGTTGCCTTCTTGACTTCTGAGCCACCAAGAACTAAGCAGCTGAGTGAAAGGGAGTGAGGCTGAAGATTTCACTCAGCATAATATTTTCATGGTTTCTCCTTCTTGGAAGAAAGATGACCCCCAGGATTCCTTGTTGATACAGTTCAGGTGAGAAGCTAACTCTGTAGAAAAGACCCCAGGCTCAAGGGGAAGGCTGTCTTATCTACCTGAGATGGGTATGGAGCTCAAGAGGGTAGATACGATTAATACCATGTACGGAAGGAGAATTTGGAGACAGGGGAAGGCCCTCTGGTCTACCCGAGATCTGTATGGCGCTCACATGGATACAATTAATGACGTATATGGAAGGAGAATTTGGAGACAGGATGGAGGGGTCTATATGCCATGTGGCACCTTGATTAGAAAATAACACCCCTGCGTATCTTCCACTGAGTCCTCCTTAAAATGAGTCTCTCCTAGTTGTCCAGCAGGAGGAATTCAGTATTGGAGATGTGAACAACTCAGAATGACTTGAAGAGCTATTCAGAGGCAGGGGAGCGGGAAGGCTGGGACTAGATTAAATACCCAGTATCCTTCCCCCATACCCCTATGCTATCTTAATATTCTGACATTAAAATCCATTATAACTCCGTTGAAGTAGATTGATGAGCTTTGAGCCCACCAAGCTTTCAGTGGGTCACTATTCTGAATTATTTTTTTATATCCGGTTCTCCTTAGAGATCTGAGACCTAATTAGAGATGTGAGTCTTATCAAATAAAAAGCATGAGACATCATGACCAGTTAAAAGTCTTGGAGTGATTTTTTCCCCCTCCTCTCCCTGGATGTAGAAACCATTCAACTCAATTCAGTCTCCAGCATTTATCGAGCACCTACTTATTGCCAGGTACTGGGCGGACCATTGGTGTTTGTTATATCATGGAAAGTCAGGATAGTGTGGTAATTAGGAGCGCAGAACCTGATGCCTCAGTTTAAATACAAATGCAGCCAATTTCTAGCTGAGTGAACTTGGCCAAGTTTCTTTTTTTTTGAGACAGAGCCTCAAGCTTTCACCCTGGATAGAGTGTTGTGGCATCACAGCTCACAGCAACCTCCAATTCCTGGGCTCAAGCGAGTCTCCTGCCTCTGCCTCCCAAGTAGCTGGGACTACAGGCGCCTGCCACAATGCCCGGCCATATGTTGGTTGCAGCCATCATTGTTGTTTGGTGGGCCCGGGCTGGATTCGAACCCGCCAGCACAGGTGTACGTGGCTGGCGCCTTAGCCTGTTGAGCCACAGGCGCTGAGCCTGGATAAGTTTCTTTTTTTTTTTTGAGACAGAGTTTCACTTTGTTGTCCTCGTGGCATCACAGCTCATAGCAACTTCCAATTCCTGAGCTTTGGCAATTCTCTTGCCTCAGCCTCCAGAGCAGCTGGGACTACAGGTGCCCGCCACAATGCCTTGCTATTTTTTGTTGTTGTTGCAGTTTGGCCAGGGCCAGGTTTGAACCCGCCACCCTCGATATAAGGGGCCAGCACCCTACTTACTGAGCCAGAGGTGCCACCCTTGGACAAGTTTCTTGACCCCTCTTTGCCTAATTTTCCTCAGTTATAAAATGAGGATAATAATAAGTATGTTATTGTATAAATAACCACAGCGCTTGGGACAAGAGCTCTTAAGCTGACCTACTCTTTCATTTTTTTTTATTTATTTTTTTATTTTATTATAAGCTGACCTACTCTTAAGCAGCAATATAAAAATAACAGTCACCATTAAGTGCCAGTAATGCTCCTTGCATACATTTTCTCTTTTACACATCATCCTTATTTTACAGAAGCAGTAAAGAAACTTGCTTGTGGTTAGGGAAGCTTTTATAAAGAGATGACATGTCGAACGGCGCCTGTGGCTCATCAAGTAGGCCCCATATACCGAAGGTGGCGGGTTCAAACCCGGCCTCAGCCAAACTGCAAAAACAGGAAAACAGCCAGGCATTGTGGCGGGCGCCTGTAGTCCCAGCTACTCGGGAGGCTGAGGCAAGAGAATCACTTAAGCCCAGGAGTTGGAGGTTGCTGTGAGCTGTGTGACGCCATAGCACTCTACTGAGGGCGATAAAGTGAGACCCTGTCTCTACAAAAATAAATAAATAAATAAGAGATGACATGTCAGCAGACTCCCAAAAGCTGAGCCCATGTGGGAGGGGAGATCAAAGGAGAAGAGATGTGCTGAGGCCTCTTTGGGAAGATGGGACACAGCAAAGAAAGATAAGAAAGGCCATGCAAGGTAAGGAAAAGAGCAGAAAGAGAGCCTGAAAGGCCTGTAGGGTTCAGTGGGTTCTCTGGGCTCAGGGAGAAGAATGATAGCTAGGAATATGAGATGTCAAGAAGAAAAGGAAAGGGGAGAGGCCAAGATGGTGGGGGGGGGGTTCCCCGGGGGAGTCTTTCTGACTGTGAAGTTTATGTGGAACATCTTACAGCGTCATAGTCCCTGGAACACATGTTTCAGCAGCAACCAGGGCCGGTGTGGGGGCAGACGCCTGTAATCCCGGCTACTTGGGAGGCTGAGACAGTAGGATGGCCAGAGCCCAGGAGTTCAAGGCTGCAGCCACTGCACTCCAACCTGGACAATAGAGTGAGATCTTTTCTCTTAAAAAAAAAGTAACCACCCATGGAGCTTGTGAACTTTGAACTTCTGTCGCCACCTCAGATCCCCTGAGTCAGAATCTCTGAGGCCCAGCAGTCTGCTTTTTAAATAAGCCTCTCTCCCACATCCTGATTTCTCTGCTTCTAAAGTTTGGGAACCACTGAGTAAGTAAGTACTTGCTCACTCTGTGAAGACTTTAGTGAGCCCAGAGACCCCTCTCAGAATCCCGTTTCTCTCCTCTGCACCAGGCAGGCCCTTTCTTGTCTACCTTTGAGGCTGTGCTCATCTCATTCCCTCCATCTTCCTGTCTGGGAAAGTTCAGGAATTCAGAGATTGGATGAAGAGCAATGTACAATGTGGCTTAGAGGTTAAGGGCACAGGCTTTGATGTCAGACACACCTGAACTGAATCCCAGTACGGCCCTTTATCAGCTGTGTGACCCAGGGCAAATGGCCTACCCTCTCTGTGCTTCAGTTTCTTCTATAAAATGGGGTCCTAGGTATCTAAATCATAGTGTGAGGGCTAAGGGAGATAGTGATTATAAAGGGCTTTGCCCAGTGAAATGTCATCTGAGGCATTTACTTTTTGAGCCAATTACAAAAAGAAATTCACATGTCACCTCACAAGCACAAAGGTTGATAAACTTCTAAATGGCTTTATTATGATAAAATACACATGCCATAAAAATCACTCATTTAGGAGTGGCTCCCATAGCTCAGTGGGAAGGGCACCGGCCACGTGCACCAGGGCTGGGGGGTTCAAACCCAGCCCGGGCCTGTTTAAAAAAAAAAAAAAAGCAGCTCGGCACCTGTGGCTCAATGGGCTAAGGCGCCAGCCACGTACACCTGAGCTGGCAGGTTCGAATCCAGCCCAGGCCCGCCAAACAACAATGACAGCTGCAAACAAAAAATGACTGGGCATTGTGGCGGGTGCCTATAGTACAGCTACTTGGGAAGCAGAGGCAAGAGACTCGCTTGAGCCCAGGAATTAGAGTTTGCTGTGAGCTGTGATGCCACAGCACTCTATCCAGGGTGACAGCTTGAGGCTCTGTCTCAAAAAAAAAAAAAAATAGCCATGCATTGTAGCAGGTGCCTGTAGTCCCAGCTACTCAGGAGGCTGAGGCAAGAGATTTCCCTAAGCCCAGGAGTTGGAGGTTGCTGTGAGCTGTGATGCTATAGCACTCTACTGAGGGTGATAATGTGCGACTCTGTCTCTTAAAAAAAATAATAAATAAAAAATATCAGTCATTTAAAACATACAATAATGTCTTTTTATATATTCATAGAGTTGTACAACTACAACCCAATCCATATAACACATTTTTATCACTCCAAAAAGAAACACTTCACTCTTTAGCCATCATCCCCTAGCCCACTAATCTATTTTTTTTTTTGAAACAAGATCTCATTCTGTTTCCCAGGCTTGAGTGCAGTGTTGTCCTCATAGCTCACTGCAGTCTTAAACTCCTGGGCTCAAGGGATCCTCCTGCCTCAGCCCTTCCAGTAGCTGGGACTACAGGCCTGCACCACTATACCTAGCTAATCTTTCTTTCTTTCTTTCTTTCTTTCTTTCTTTCTTTCTTTCTTTCTTTCTTTCTTTCTTTCTTTCCTTTCTTTCTTTCTTTCTTTCTTTCTCTCTCTCTCTCTCTCTCTCTCTCTCTCTCTCTCTCTCTCTCTCTCTCTCTCTCTCACTCTCTCCCTCTCTCCCTCCCTCCCTCCCTCCCTCCCTCCCTCCCTCCCTCCCTTCCTTCCTTCCTTCCTTCCTTCTTTTTTTTTTTTGTAGAGACAGGGTCTCACTTTTACTCCGCCTTACCTCAAATTCTTGGCCTCAAGCAATCCCCCAGCCTCAGTTTCCCAAACTGCTGCGATTATAGGCATGAGCCAATGCGCCCAACTAATCTCCTTCCTGTCTCTATAGATGTGCCTATTTTGGAATTTTTTTTTTCTTTTTTTGAGATAGACTGACTCTCACTTGGTCGTCCTGAGATTGAGTGCTATGGCAGCACAACTCACAGCAACCTCAAATTCTTGGGTTCAAGTAATCCTCTTATCTCAGCCTCCCAAGTAACTGGGACTACAGGTACCTGCCACCATGCCCAGCTAGTTTTTCTGTTTTGTAGAGTTGGGGACTTGCTTTGCTCAGGCTGATCTTGAACTCCTGAGCTCAGGCAATCCACCCTCCTCCGCCTCTCAGAGTGCTAGGATTACAGGTGTGAACCACCACGCCAAGCCTATTTTGGATATTTCATAAAAATGGGATCGTACAATAGGTGGTCCTTTGTAGCTGGCTCCTTTCACTTAGAATGTTTTCATGGTTCACCCATATTATAGCATATGTCAGTAGTACATTTCTTTCTTTCTTTTTTTTTTTTTTGAGACAGAGTCTCACTATGTTCCCCTTGGTAGAGTGTCATGGCATCACAGTTCACAGCAACCTCAAACTCCTTGCCTCAGATTCCCAAGTAGCTGGGACTACAGGCACCTGCCACAACTTCCAGCTATTTTTTTGTTGCAGTTATTTAGCTGGCCGGGGCCAGGTTTGAACCTGCCACCTTTGGTGTATGTGGCTGGCGCCATAACCACTGTACTACCAGCGTCAAGCCAGTACTTTTCTTTTTATTTATTCATCCATCAGTTGATGGAAATTTGGGTCATTTCCACTTTTTAGCTTTTATGAATAATGCTGTGAACATTCTTTTTTTTTTTTTGGGACAGAGCCTCAAGCTATCACCCTGGGTAGAGTGCCATGGCATCACAGCTCTCAGCAACCTCCAATTCCTGGGCTCAAGCGAGTCTTTTGCCTCCGCCTCCCAAGCAGCTGGGCCACAGGCGCCCACCACAATGCCCGGCCATTTTTTTTGGTTGCAGTCTTCATTGTTGTTTGGTGGGCCCAGGCTGGATTCGAACATGCCAGCTCAGGTGTATGTGGCTGGCGCTTCAGCTCATTGAGTCACAGGCGCCGAGCCATTGTGAACATTCTTGTACAAGTTTTGTGTGGACATACATTTTTTTTTTTTTTTTTTTTGTAGAGACAGAGTCTCACTTTATCGCCCTGGGTAGAGTGCCGTGGTGTCACACTGCTCACAGCAACCTCCAGCTCTTGGGCTTAAGCGATTCTCTTGCCTCAGCCTCCCTAGTAGCTGGGA
>CAUYON010137251.1:0-14552 GCA_963573935.1 Arctocebus calabarensis | reverse complement strand
GGGCGCTGTGGCGGGCGCCTGTAGTCCCAGCTACTCGGGAGGCTGAGGCAAGAGAATCGCTTAAGCCCAAGAGCTAGAGGTTGCTGTGAGCAGTGTGACACCACGGCACTCTACCAAGGGCGATAAAGTGAGACTCTGTCTCTACAAAAAAAAAAGTTATACTCATAATTTAAAATAAAAATGAAATAAAGCAATCGTAAGTAACTGGGGCCAAATTAAAGATTCTTCTCAGTTAGAAAAATGTAATAAAGACTTAACTTACTGATATTTTAACTGTTTAAGCTGAAGTTTGTAAAGGCAGGTACAGACTGCTGTACTCCACTTAGCACACTACTAGGTAATGCATACTACACTAAATGCTAATTTTTAGTATTTAAGATTGGACAGCACAGGAACTGCAAAACATGTACATAGAAGTCAAAAGAAATGAACAAGGCAAATGTTACAGTGATTGCTCTGTCTTCAATGCTCATAAATTAATTTCACCTAATACAATCTTTCTTATTCAGTCCTCTCTCCCTTTATCAGGTCATGTGAAAAACTGTAAGTGATTGACAGTGGTAGTGAAAAAAAAAAAACTGTTAGTGACAACCTTCAAACAAAGAAGCAGATCCATTTCGAAGGTTTTAAATGTATCTAAGATTCTTCTTCAGAATATTTATTACTAAACATCCCATATTCAAATCTACTTATTATCCCCTGAAGAATAGCACTAAAGATAAACACCAACTCATTTTACTAGTTTCTAATGTGCTCTACTACTTTACTTCAGAAAACTAGAATAGTTCAGTCATAGTTTGGGTTAAAATACATTTTCATGTGTTGCTTTAAGAACCTAATCACAATTTCATAAAAATACTACCTCTTCTATGAGTAAAACTCTTTTAAGTTCCTGTAAGAATCAACAAAACACCATTTGAAATATACTATTTGTAGATGAGCTCTATGAAAGTTTTAAGCAATGGCTCGGCGCCTGTCGCTCAATAGGCTAAGGCATCAGCCATGTACACCTGAGCTCGCGGGTTCGAATCCAGCCCGGGCCCGCCAAACAACAATGACAGCTGCAACCAAAAAATGGCCAGGCGTTGTGGCGGGCGCCTGTAGTCCCAGCTACTTGGGAGGCAGAGGCAGGAGACTCGCTTAAGCCCAGGAATTGGAGGTTGCTGTGAGCTGTGATGCCATGGCACTCTACCCAGGGTGACAGCTTGAGGCTCTGTCTCAAAAAAAAAAAAAAAAAAAGAAAGTTTTAAGCAAAATCACTGAGAACAAAATGGTAGGTATAAATTGGGTCTGACGCCTATAGTCCCAGCTACCTGGGAGGCTGAGCCAGAAGGATGGCTTGAGCCCCAGAGTTTGAGAGTTTGAGGTTGCAGTGGGCTATGATGATGCTACTGCAGTCTATCCAGGATGACAGAGCAAGACTGTCTCAAAAAAAAAAAAAGAAAAAGTGGGACATTTTCAAGGCTTTTCATATTTCCTTATAATACTAAAACTATTTGTAGGGCAACCATAAGAAGACATGATAAAATGGTAAAACAATTTTTAAAAATTTAATGTTAGTGGGTGGCACCTGGGGCTCAAAGGAATAGGGCGCCGGCCCCATATGCCAGAGGTGGCAGATTCAAACCCAGCCCCAGCCAAAAACTGCAAAAAAAAAAAAAAAAAAAAAATTTAATGTTAGTAAGATAACTGTAAGTCGTTATTGAGAATTATAATCCTACATATGTGAATACAGAATAAAGGGAAACTAGGGGAAAGTACTTAAATGGAGCTAGTCAACTGTAATTAATTAAAAACTAGTAATATTATGTGATATATGAAGAATATAGGACATGTAGGAAGTATACTTCCAAACCTGAAGACAGAGTTCCTGCTCTCAAGGTAATGTTGACCATAGTTTAATTTTCTATAACAAAATGCAAGTTTGAAAAAATGTGTCTATTGGCTGCTTCTAGCTCCCTTATAACAACATGAGGGGAAAAAAAGGTCCATATACATTGATGCAGAAAGAAGGTCTCAACAAACAACAGATATCAACCAGGTAGGTATTTGGAGCTGACAAGTAAGTGAAAAGGAAAATACTATCAGCATCACTGGAATATCACAGATCCACAGGAATAGTTAGAGGGGGATGATGAAAATGAATAGATAATACATATTCAATATGCATAATATTCTTGTCACTTGATGGAAAGGGGGCAAGGTAAGAAAAAAGATATAACTCATGGCCACTCTGATGGCAGATACAATATGTGTTATGAGCTAGAGTGACAGACATGTTGGTTGGTTTTAGACAAAGACAATTAGAGCCCCTATGGCAGAGCCCCTATGGGAGGGAGAAGGAAAGGCTGGAGATTAAGCAACTGTATTTAAAGGCCATTACAAACTGGTGCTGTGAAAAAGGACGTGGGTCCAAGACAGAAGAAGAGAAATGTGCACAGGGCTGGATCTTCAGAAAATGCTGAGCTTTCCTTTCTTTTCGAGTATTATTTATTTAATTGAATCCATTTCTTATTTATTGCAATTTATGGAAAACTACATGATTGAACTAATTATTCCTAAGTGATTTAAATAATACAACCCCAGGTGGCGCCTTTTCAAAGGAGTAGGGCGCTAGCCCCATATGGAGAAGGTGGTGGGTTCAAACCCAGCCCCGGCAAAAAAAAAAAAAAAAACCTGCAAAAAAAATAAAATAAACAATACAATCCCCACTCCCAAATATAAACAATAAACCTCAACCTAGGAAGTCTGGACAAACTTGAGAGGATATTTGATCCTTAGAAAGTGTGGGTATAGGGTATGTGGGTAAGAGAGAAAGAGACTATTTGTATTCTTCTATAGCTTTCAGACTCTCAAAGATCTCTGTGACCAAATCAACACATAAAAATCAGTTGCATTTCTCTATACCAACAATGAGGACTCCAAAAAAGGAAATTAAGAAAACAATCACATTTATAATAGCACCAAAAAGAGTAAAATACTTCAGGCAGAAATTTAACCAGGGAGGCAAAAGACCTACACACTGATAACTACAAAACACTGTTGAAAGAATTTAAAAAGACAGAAATAAATAGAAAAAACTATGTTCATAAATTAAAAGAATCTACACTGTTAAAATGTCCATTCTAGGGTGGCGCCTATGGCTCATGGAGTAGGGCGCCAGCCCCACATACCGAAGGTGGCAGGATCAAGCTCAGCCTTGGCCGAACTGCAAAACAGAAAAATAGCCAGGCGTTGTGGCGGGCGCCTGTAGTCCTAAGCTACTCGGGAGGCTGAGGCAAGAGAATCGCCTACGCCCAGGAGTTGGAGGTTGCTGTGAGCTGTGTGACGCCACGGCACTCCACCCAGGGCAATAGAGTGAGTCTCTGCCTCTACCAAAAAAAAAAAAAAAAAGTCCATACTACCCAAAATCTAAAACTTCAATGTAATTCCTGTCAATGTTCCAATAACATTTCTTTCAGAAATTAAAAAAAAAAAAACTTTCTACAATTCATGTGACATCTTAGGGACTGTGAATTGCCAAAACAATCTTGAAAAGAGCAAAGTTGGAGGCCTTACAACTTCCTAATTTCAAAACAACTTAATAAAGCTACAGTACCACAAACAGTGTGATACTGGCATAGAGAAACGCACATAGACCAATGGAACAGATAAGACAGCTAAGAAATAAAGCCTTGCATATATGATCACATGATCTTTGGTACTCAGAGGGTGCCAAGAACAAATAATGGGAAAAGGATAAATGGTGCTGGGAAACTGAATACGGAGTATCTACACACAAAAGAATGAAGTAGGACCCTAATTTTACACCACATACAAAAATTAACTAAAAATGGATTAAAGACCTAAATGGAAGCCATAAAACTATAAAATACCTAGAAGAAAATATATGGGAAAGCTTCATAAGCTGCAGTTGGCAATGATTTCTTATATAGGACAACAAAAAGCCACACAACAAAAGCAAAATAAACAAACTGGACTGCATAAAACATCTCAATAGCAAAGGAAACAATTAACAGTAAAAAGGAGAGATTAGAATGAGAGAAAATGACTACAAATCATATATCTGATAAGAGGTTAATATCCAGAATATATAAAGAACTTTTACAATTTAAAGAAAAGATAACCAATTAAAAGAAGGGCAAAGAACCTGAATAGGCATTTCTCCAACAAAAACATCAAAAAGCATATGAAAAAGATGCTCAATATCACTAACCATTGGAGAAATGCAAATCAAAACTATAATAAAATAACAATAACAAAAAGAAAATAACAAGTGGTAGCAAGGATGTGAAGAAGTCGGAAACCTTGTGCACTGCTGGTAGAAATGTAAAATGTTGCAGCTGCTATGGTTCCGCAGAAAACTAAAAACAGAAATACTGTATGATCTGCAGTCCTTCTAAATTTACATATCTAAAAGAATCGATAACAGGATCTCAAAGAGATATTTACACTTTCATATTCACTGCAGCATTACTCATAAAAGCTAAAAGGTGAAAGCAGACCAAATATCTACAGACAGATGAATGGGTAAAAAAATGTGGTATATATGCTAAGTGGACTATTATTCAACCATAAAAAAGAAAGAAATCTTGGTATATGCTATAACATGGATGGATCTCGAGGATCTTATACTGAATGAGATAAGACAGGAGCAAGGATAAATATTACACTAGTCCGCTTAGCTGAGATACCTAGAAAAGTCAAAATCATGAAAACAGAAAACAGTACTGTGATTACCAGGAGCTAGCAGCAGAGGAACGTAAGTTGTTGTTCAATGGGTATAAAGTTTCTGATTTATGGCATGAACAAATTCTAGAGATCTTTTACAAAACAAGGTTAAATCTTGAGACTTCTAAATTGTGCACTTAAAAACGGTTAAGAGTAAATTTTACATCATTTTAAACCATATTTTTAAACATTTATGATCAAAACAAAAATAAGAACCATTCTTCTATAAGATAAAGGCACAATTACATATAAAAATATACTATTTTTTGCTTTAAATAAATCAGACATTAAATATACTAGAACTACTCATATTTAAATAGTTGCATGATCTCACCTGTAACTCTTGTGATTTACGAGCTTGTTCTTGCTTGATACTGTTAATCATACTTTCTTTTACCTCATCCAATATAGAGTATAAACTATCAAATTCTTCATCTAACTCTGAAAGTATGTAAGAAGAATTTTCCTGTTTAAAGAACAAAACAAAACAGTTATTTTACTGAAGAACTATCAAACATTTAAAAACTAAAAAGTATACACAAGACTTGAGGCTTTAAAAAAAGAGATAAATACTAGAAGCTGGTTGTGAATGCTTACAGTACTGTGTCAGCTACGCTATGAATTAAGTTACCTTTAATGGTCTAGCCCAAATTCTCTTTATATTATTGTTTCCACAGGCATTGTGAAAGGTTGTTTCTGTTAGTTTGTTTTGAGACAGAGTCTGACTTTGTCACCCTAGATAGAGTTGATGTAGCATTATAGGTCACAGCAACCTCAATCCTCTTGTTTCGGCCTTCCACGTAGCTGGACTATAGGTGCCTGCAGCAACACCCAGCTATGTTTAGAGACAGAATCTCATTCTAGCTCAGGCTGGTTTCGAACTCATGAGCACAGGCAATCCACCTACCTCAGTCTCCCAGAGTGCTAGGACTATAGGTGAGAGCCACCACACCTGGCTTGTGAAAGGTTGTTTTAAGGTTCTCAACTGTAAGGTTCCCTAGCCCTTCAGTCTCTCAAGAAGACCCAAAGCCAGAATCAGAGGTATATATCAGAATCATTGGTGAAACATTTTAATAAAATATTCCAGAGATTTGGGCAGCGTCTGAGGCTCACTGAGTAGGACGCCAGGCCCATATACTGAGGGTGGCAGGTTCGAACCTGACCCCGGCCAAACTGCAACAACAAAAAAAATGGCCAGTCATTGTGGAGGGCGCCTGTAGTCCCAGCTACACGGGAGGCTGAAGCAAGAGAATCACCTAAACCCAAGAGCTGGAGGTTGCTGTGAGCTGTGACACTATGGCACTCTACCAAGGGTGACAAAATGAGACTCTGTTTCTGAAAAAAAGAAAAAAATATTACAGAGATTTTAATTCAATAATCCTGAGGAACGGTTTGAGCATACAAGGATGAGGCTGATTTTGTGCAAATTTTGAAATCAGGTTATCTAAAACACTGCACTTACATAAGATAAATGGAACTTAAAACTAAGCAATTACTTAGTGGATCCTAAGAGATTCATAAAATACTGAATTTTAGTGCTAGAAGGTACCTCAGAAATCATCTACTGACTAGAATTTTAAGCCAAACTATTGCATTGTATGAACAAATATACCAAAAAATGACTTGCCCAAAGCCGTACAACTAGTTACTAGTAACATGGTAAAAAAAGCATTTCAAGTCTCTTTTCTTCCCATAGTTCCTCATTGCCTCCTTCAACAGGATGCTATTTTAAGCAGAAAAAACTTAAAATATTTGTGTAATCCCTAGACAAGCAATATCCATTACTGCAACAATTATAAGATAGAAGAAATTCTCTTAAGGCATTTTCAACTTAGATGAAACATTTAATTAAAAGAACCAAATTAGCATTAGTTAATAGCACTAATACATACAATTACTGTAATATCATCTGTCTAAACCTTTGCTTATTGTGTTTATATAAACCAGGCTTCTCAATAGATAACAGTCTCATCAAAAATAGTAAGATCCATAGAAATCATTTTACTAGTTCATTTTATTTTATTTATTTTCATTATTGTCAGGCATTCATTGAGGGTACAAAGAACCAGGTTATACTCATTGCATTTGTTGGGTAAAGTCCCTCTTATAATTGTGTCCTGTCCCCAAAAGGTGTGTCACACACCATGACCCCCCCATCTCCCCCCTCCTTCCCTCTCTCTGCTCTCCCCTCTCCCCCTCCTGTGTACTAGATCATTAACTGTCCTCATATTAGAATCGAGTACATGAGATTCTTGTTTCTCAATTCTTGTGATGCTTTCCCAATAATATGTTCTATTTCCAACCAGGTTAATACAAAAGATGTAACGTTTCCATCTTTTTTAATGGCTGAATAGTATTCCATGGTATCATATACCACAACTTGTTAATCCATTCCTGGTTTGGTGGGCATTTAGACTATTTCCACATTTTGGCAATTGTAAATTGAGCTGCAATAAACAGTCTAGTTCAAGTGTCCTTATGCTAAAAGGATTTTTTTTTTCTTCTGGGTAGATGCACAATAATGGAATTGCAGGATCCATTATGGGAGGAATGGGAGGTCCAGCTTGAGTTCTTTGGAAGTTCTCCATACTTCCTTCCAAAAAGGTTGTATTAGTTTGCAGTCCCACCAGCAGTATAAAAGTGTTCCCTTCTCTACACATCCATGCCAGCATCTGCAGTTTTGAGATTTTGTGATGTGGGCCACTCTCACTGGGGTTAGATGATATCTCGGGGTGGTTTTGATTTGCATAGTTCTGATAGCTAGGGACAATGAGCATTTTTTGTTTGTTAGCCATTGGTCTGTCTTCTTTAGAGAAGGTTCTATTCATGCCTCTTACCCAGTAATAGAAGGGATTGTTGGCTCTTTTTTTTGTTCATTAATTTGAATTCTCTGTAGATCCTAGTTATCAAACTTTTGTCTGATTCAAAATATGCAAATATCCTTTCCTTTGTGTAGGTTGTCTATTTCCTTTGGTTGTTGTTTCCTTATCTGTACAGAAGCTTTTCAGTTTAATTAGGTCCCATTTGTTTATTGTTGTCGTTGTTGCAATTGCCACGAAAGTCTTCTACATAAAGTCTTAGGACTCTTACTAGTTTATTTACAGGGGTAAGAATAAGCTGTAGAAGAAATATGCAGTCTGGAAGGCAGAAGACCCATCTCAAATTTTTGCTTTTATTTATCAGTGAGCTTTTTCAAGATGACTTTTGCACACACCTTTCTCATGCCAAGATTTTTGTCAAAAATTTCCTGTTTCTCTGGCTCGGTGCCTGTGGCTCAGCGGGCTAAGGCGCCAGCCATGTACACCTGAGCTGGCAGGTTTGAATCCAGCCCTGGCTTGCCAAACAACAATGATGGCTGCAACCAAAAAATGGCCGGGCGTTGTGGCGGGCACCTGTAGTCCCAGCTACTTGGGAGGCAGAGGCAAGAGACTCTCTTGAGCCCAGGAATTGGAGGTTGCCATGAGCTGTGATGCCATAGCACTCTATCCAGGGTGACAGCTTGAGGCTCTGTCTCAAAAAAAAAAAAAAAAATTTCCTGTTTCTCTAAAGGTTTACTTGTTCCGCTATGCTTCTAACAATCAGTCGATGATTCTGACACACAATTCGACAAATTTTTGTAATGCTTCATCAGTTCTGCTCCTTACTGGCCTCCCTGACCTCTTTTCTCCCCTCAGAAAAACATTTAATCCATTTGTACACTGCTTTTATCTTCATGGCATTATCCCCATTGGACTAATATGTCCCTCATTTCATTTCCACTCCTGCCAAGTTTAACAAGAAATTTAATGTTTGTTTGTTGCTTTAATTCAAGATCTGCCATTCTCACAGTGACACACAAAAACATGCAACGATAATGAATGACACTCGGCAAAACACTGCCTCTTGTCAATACAACCTTTGCTCTCAGCTGTGACAGACTGATATTAGTTATTTCCACAGTGCTGCTAAAATAAGTGCATGGCAGAAAATTCATGAACTTAATCATCAGTACATGATACAGTCATGACATACCTTTTTCTTAATTTTTTTCAATATTTCTAGGCTCTGTGTTTTGTCTATATTTTTTCAAATTGTCACAAATCTCAAAAAACCTTCCAATATGTTAAAAAAAAAATCTGTGTATAAGTGGAACAATACAAATCAAACCTGTGCTGTTCAAGGTTTAACTGTATTTTGAAATCAGTGAGTTTGATGCCTACACTTTTTTTTTTTTTTTTTGCTCAAGATTATTTTGGCTATTTGGAACCTGTTCTACATGAACCTTATGAGATTTTCTATTTCTGTAAAAAATGACATTAGTATTTTAATATGGATTGTTTAAATCTGTAGATAGCTTGGGGTAGTATCAACACTTTAACAATACCAATTCTCCTAATCCATAAACACGGAATATCTTTGCATTCATTTGTCTTCAGTTTCTTTCACTAATATTTTAGTTTTCAATATAGAGATATTTCAATTGCTTAAATTTACTCTTAAGTATTTTTTTAACACTATACACAATGGGATTGCTTTAATTTCTTTTTCAAATAGTTCACTGATAGTGTATAGAAACAATACTGATTTCTGTGCATTGATTTTGTTTTCTGCATCTTTACTGAAATTGTTATCCATTTTAACAGTTTTTTGGTAGAGCCATTAGGGTTTTCTATATATAAGATCATGTCATTAGCAAGCAGACAATTTCACATCCCTTCTTAACTGGTTACTTTTTATTTCTCTCTTATTTGTTCTTGATAAGACTGCCAATTTTATTCTGAATAGAAGTGGTGAGAGCAGACACCTTTGTCTTCTTCCTAATCTTAGAGAAAAAGCTTTCAACTTTTCACTGTTGAATATGAAGTGGGATTGCCATATATGGCCTTTCTTGTGTTGATGTACATTCTTTCTATACCTCATTAGTTGACAGTTTTTATCCTGAAAGGATGTTGAATTCTGTCAAATTCTTTTTCTGCATCTATTGAGATGTGTGGTTTTTATCTTTCACCTTGTTAATATGGTATATCACATTTACTGATTCATGTGTGTTGAAAAACCTTACATCATAGTGAGTGATCTTTGTAATGCTGGCCTTTTGAGTTTGGGAGTATTCCTTCCTCTTCAATTTTTCAGAAAACTGAGAAGAATTGGTATTAGTTCTTTAAATGCTTGGTAGAATTAAGCAGTGAAGCTATCAGGTTCCAGGCTATTCTTTGATGGGAGACTTTTTATTAATCCAATCTTCTTACTCATTGCTGCTAGGTTCAAATTTTCTACTTCTTCCTGAGTCAGTCTTGGTAGGTTTCATGTTTCTAGGGATCAGAGTATCTTAAATTTCCTTCTAAAATCAATATTTCATTACTTTCTATACCATTTCATTATGGTATAGATTACCTATCCAAACCTGAACCATTTCCTTAAATATTTCTCTACTTCTTTAATGGGCACATTACTTTTTACATTTATGTTTCATTTTCATCTACTTCTATAAGTAAATCTCTTATCATCTATGTTTTCCCTCTTTTATTGTAAAAGTAATGTTTTACTTACTTACTTTCGAACGTGTGTTCGAAAAGGTATAATTTACTCTAATTGGAATTAGAAAAAGAAAAATATCAAATGGAAAAGGATAAAAGTGACCATTATAATACTTCTTGGCAACCTCTATTTTAGAGTTTTCCTTCTCCCTTACTATTTGATTTTTTCACAGAGAATGTAGGAATACCAAGGAAAGCATTTCTACTTTATCTGCCATTGAAAAACCCTGTTCCAACCTCCATTACTTTTAACCTAGACAATGGAGTTATTTATAGTTCATATTTGACTCAACAATCATTGTGTTGTATTTATACAAAACTTTTAATATTAAATTCATACCTGAACTCCTTTTAATGTATGATTCAGTGTATCAATAAAGTTCTGAATTTCATCATTTTTATTTGCCAGAGTTGAAATGATCCTTTGTAGAGCTTCCTAAGATAAAAAAAAATTAAAATATTAAGTTTTAATGAAAGAAAATGATAAACTCATAACAACATTTTCTTTTCTTTCTTTTTTGAGACACAGTCTCAAGCTGCCGCCCTGGGTAGAGTGCTATGGCGTCACAGCTCACAGCAACCTCCAACTCCTAGGCTTAAGTGATTCTCTTCCCTCAGCCTCCTGAGTACCTGGGACTACAAGCATCCGCCACAAGGCCCAGCCATTTTTTGGTTGTAGTTGTCATTGTTGTTTGGCAGGCTCGTGTATGTGGCTGGTGCCTTAACCGCTTGAGCTATAAGTCTGAGTCATAGTAACATTTTCTAAATAAACTTTACAAGAGTACATTGCTTAGCAAATAGGAGCAGTCACCGGGTGCTGTAGTTCACACCTGTAATCCTAGCACTCTGTGAGGCTGAGGCTGGTGGACTATTTAAGCTCAGGAGTTCTAGACCAGTCTGAGCAGCTAGACCTTGTCTCTACTAAAAACAGAAAAATTAGCCAGGCATAGTAGCACAGGCCTGTAGTTCTAGCAACTTGGGAGGCAGAGGCAAGAGAATAACTTGTGCCCAGGAGTCTGAGGTTGCTATGAGCTATTAAGCCATGACACTCTACCCAGAGTGATAGTAAGACTCTGTCTCAAAAAGAAAATAAAAACCAAATAGGAGCAGTGTAAAGCTTCTTCATTGTTCAAAATTTCCAAAGACTTACAATTACAAAAGACAGGAAATGTATTTGTACTAAATTAAACTGTCTTATTACCACAATACTTTTAAGACTGAAAATGGTAAGTAATATTTAATATCAACAGAATTATTTTAAGTCATAAGGCTATGGAAATGAAATAGAGGCAAATCCTTAAATGTTGTACAAAAAATGGAAACTTTTTTCTTTCTTGAGATAGAGTCTCACTATGTCACCCTTGGTAGCGTGCCATAGCATCACAGCTCACAGCAACCTCAAATTCTTGGGGCTTAAGCAATTCTCTTGCCTCAGCCTCCCAAGTAGCTAGGACTACAGGCACCCATCACACCTGGCTGTTTTTTTTCGTTATAGTTGTCATTGTTGTTTAGCTGGCCTGGACCAGGTTTAAACCTGCCAGCCCTGCCGTATGTGGCCAATGCCCTAGCTGCTGAGCTACAGGCACGGCGCCAAGAAAATGGAAACTTCTAAAATAACATCAGGATATTAGGAATAAAGCAAAGAAACATCGAAATTCATGAAATTTTATTTATTTACAAAAATAAAATTAGAAATATGAAACTAGACAATAAATGTACAACTAGAATGACAATATTCATTGTAATACTTACAGATGTTATGGAACTATAATAAATAAACTAAGCAATTTTTGTAGCAAATACTCCAGACTTTGACAATCCTTCCTATTTAATTTTCTTATACTCTCTAGTTCAATATTTTCTAATAAAATTTTCTGCTATGACGGAAATAGTCTATAAATAATGTCCTCTCCCATATCGTAGCTATTAGCCACATAAAGCTAATGAAATCTTGAAACACGACTGGCACAACTAGTCCTAGTCACATTTCAAGCTTAAATTATTTTTTAAACTTTAATTAATTTCAGGTTATGTGACCAATACTGTCCTATTGGCAAGCACAGGTCAAGTTGCTTAATAACTCTTCATGGGTACCAACAGCAAAAACCCAACAAGGTATTTTTATTTTCAGTACACAGCAATTCCAAGTAGTTTTACTTTATAGTTTTCCCAGAACCAGAGGACTTGTTTCTGTAAACACCTACAACATCAAGTATTTTAATAAAGTCTAAAAAACAAAGGATAAAAGTTCTCCTCAAAATATAATGATATTGATAAAAGGTTATATATGAAGAACTTAGGAAATAATCTGAAACATACAAATGTTCATAAAACATTATAGAAGTAAAACATTAAAAATATTATATAATACTAAAATTATTTATCAGAATCATCTCAGAGACAGGAGGCATTGTCATCATCCCCAGGACTGCCTAAGGGCTCTCTGTTGTATTCACTTATCTGTATCATTTCATCTCATCCTCACCATTGGTGATATTTTAATATAGTAACAAGATGCAGTTATACTATGAAAGAAGACCAGTGACACTGACAGCTAATTGTTTATCCTGTTAGTGCTCTTCCCGCAAAATGGTACACCAGAGTTTAAATACAAAGACCTCAGCAGAATGGTAGAATAAAGCCAGGACTTGGGGGAGGAGTGGGTACAGTCAGGAAAGGTAATGTACAGTACAGACAGGTAGGAAAGGAAATCAGAGGACTTTTCCAAGTACTTGTCCAAGATAGGTTTTATATATATTTAAAAGCAACACAATGGAACAGTAAAAACAATTGTGCACAATCCTCAGACTGTTAATAGCGGGATTCAGTTAATAAGGCTGGAATCTTTCTGGTCAATAAACTGTATCTTCTTTCCTTTCTGTATCTCATAATAGCATGGTTACATGCATACTGCACAGAAGGAAAAATGGAGATTCAACTGGTTGCCCAAGGTAACACTGCTACTAAGGTAAAGATTATGCTCGGGCCAAAGCCCAGGCTCTTAACCACTTTGTAATATTGCCTCCAAATCCAATCAATTAGCCCCTAATATGGCATGCTCATATAATAAATTATATAGTCCTTAAATGTCTGGTTTGTTATGAGTTTTAGAAAACTGCCTTAATTTTCATAATAGAGAATCAAAGCTTGAGCTTAAACTTGTCCACTAGGAGGCATAGCTAGCGAATTTCAGGGTCAAGTTGATAATATTCTACCAGAACTAGGACAGGAAGAGTTTTCTGGAAAAGATCTTACTCTATGAAAAAGAAGAGCCAGGTCCAATGAATTCAACTCAATAAGAAAATTTTGATCATCACAATATATGTGAGTTCAATAAAAACTAAAGAAAATTTCACCAAAAAAACTGTGAAACACTGGTCCATATAAAAGCAGGTATAATTCAGAGCAAAACAAAAACCTTCTCTAGCATTAAATAGCTTCCCACTTTTAACTCTTTTTCTAAGTTTTAGTAGCAAACTTTGTATTTAAAGAATTTTGTAGCAAAATCTATGACAACATCTGAGCTCATTGTCTCTACTAGGTAAGGTCTAACCTCCAAAGATTTTAATTTAAAACCTATCTTTTTTAAGCTCCTGTTATTTACTAAGTATAGTCAAAGATATCTAAACGTTCTAATATTTATCAGGTCTTCAAGCTAAATCTTCTATACCTTTAAGAACTACCCACCTGCTGAAAGTTAATAGACTCTGGTCTAATAATGATGTTAGAGGTCAGAATACAGCCTTTATCAACTGCAATGTTCTCATTCTCCTTAGAGCAGCACTGTCCAACAGAAATACAGTATGATCCAATAGCAGCCACATCAAAAAAGTAAAAGAAAAACAGGTGAAATTAATTTTAATATTTTACTTAACCAAACAGACCTCAAATATTATCATTTTAACATGTAAAAATATTTAAAAATATTAATAGGTTTCTTTTTTGAAATATTAAGCAATATTAATAATGATGAAAAGAAAGTAACATTCACATTGTCAAATAAGAGTATGTCTATTATAGAATGCTTTAACTCTGAGGTTCAGTATGGAGTCATCGGTTCCTTTCTTTTCCCCAAAGTCTCAAAAAATAGACAACTAATATTTATAAATAAAAGTAAAAGATAATTTCAAAAAACAGAGTCTCAAAAAATAGACAACTAATATTTATAAATAAAAGTAAAAGATAATTTCAAAAAACAGATCAGATGGCATAATCTGTTCTTTTTTAACAGGTTCCTTTTAAAACTAAATCTTCAAAATTCAGAGTGTATTTTACACTTATAGCCTATCTGAACTCAACTGGCCA
>CAUYON010137250.1:0-27331 GCA_963573935.1 Arctocebus calabarensis | reverse complement strand
CAGCCCGGGCCCGCCAAACAACAATGTCGGCTGCAACCAAAGAATGGCCGGGCGTTGTGGCGGGCACCTGTAGTCCCAGCTACTTGGGAGGCAGAGGCAAGAGACTCGCTTGAGCCCAGGAATTGGAGGTTGCTGTGAGCTGTGATGCTACAGCACTCTATCCAGGGCAACAGCTTGAGGCTCTGTCTCAAAAAAAAAAAAAAAAAAAAATTCTTAGTAACAAACTATCTGGGACATACCCCACAACAGATGAAGACCTATCAGGCCACTGATGGAGACTCTGGTAAGATTGTTGAATGAGAAAATTACAGTATGTGTGGGTCACTACCAAAGTTTTGAGTTGGACTGCATTATGGTCCATTACTTCACTTCCAAGAAATACAGTCAACAGTCGCCTTTCTGATTTACCTGTCCGAGTTTCAACTTGCTCTGCTTATCAGTCTTGGGGCGAAGGCGTTTGTTTCCATCGTGTAGAGTTTATGTTTCTTGATTTTTGTGTATGTCAAAACTTTCATAACGACCCATGTGCATATTGATATGATGAAATACTGCCTAACCGTTAAGATTATATTAGGAAAATTCATTTGCATAGTACATAGTTTATAATTTATCACTAACTTTAATAAAAAGCAAGCTGTTAGAAAAAAAATATACAGTATCATCTTGTTGGGCTTAAAAGTGAGCACAGGCATTAGATGGGTGTTGATGTAATGCACAGAAGGGGGAAACTCACCCCCGTGACACAGACCAGCATGTTAACGGGGGTTAATTCCCAGCAGTGAGACTGTGAGCCAGAAGCTGAGCCCAGAAAAACAAAATCAATACAGCTCAAACTCGGGACTGTTTTCCAATCACTGGACTTACCAGAATGACTTGTAGACTACATTTGCCACCCAAGGCATCACTTCTTCATCCGTGACAACTGCACTCCAAGCATAAGTTTAATCACTAGAAACAAATGCACATTTGGGTTGGCCAATGGAAAAGCTGGGAGGGTGAGGAAGGGCCAGAAGTGCCCCCCAGTAGGGCTCACACGACTTCATGGAAAACTAGTGGGAAAGCGGTAAGACTCTGAAGGCAGCTGAAACAACAGATGGTGGGGACAATCCGTGGCACGTGACCACAGCTCATCTGCCTGAGACCTCCTCAGGGTTCCTCCTGAGCTATGGGGTGGGGACAAAGTGAGACAAGGAGACAGCAGCCTTCTGAGTACCGTAATACCCCACACCAACATCACACGCCTCATCCCCAACTGTTGCCGAGTGAATTGCGTTCACCCATAATGCATACAGTGAAGCCCTAACCCCTGGTACTTTAGGGTGTGACTGCACTTGGAGGTGAGGCTTTGCAAGAGGTAAGTAAAAAATGACTCCTTTGGGCTCAGCGCCTGTAGCACAGTGGTTACAGTGCCAGCCACATACGCTGAGGCTGGCGGGTTTGAACCCGGCCCGGGCTGGTCCCAGCTACTTGGGAGACTGAGGCAAGAGAATTGCATAAGCCCAGGACTTTGAGGATGCCGTGAGTCGTGATGCCACGGCACTCTACCCAGCGCGACAAAGTGAGACTCTGTCTCAAAAACAAAAAAAGAAAGAAAGAAAATGAGTGTTTCACGTTAGGGCCTAATCCAGTCTAACTAGTGTCCTTCACAGAGCCCAGCTGAACACAGGAGGAGACACCAGGAGTGGGCGCCCACAGAGAAAAGACCGCGTAAGGACACAGGGAGAGGGCAGCCAGGGAGAGAGACCACTGCGGAATCCCACCTGGACCTGGGATTGCCAGCTTCCAAGATCACTAGAAAACAAGTTTTCAGCCAGTGCATGGTCTTTCGTTACGGCACCCGCGGCCAGCTAACGCACCTGCCTCCACCTGCCACGCGTCCTTGTTTCCCACTTCCTCTTTTCCACTGGGGTACTTTCTGCCCTCGCTCTTCCTGACCTCTAACTCAAGGTTACCCCCGTGAATGCATCACATGCCCCCAACCCACCCACATACACACACACTCCAGACACAAACTTTACCTTCACTTTTACATTTTGGTTATAGACCACTGACTCTCCTTCCCAATTCTCCAATTTCAACATCAGCTGATGAATTTAGCTCCTTCCCTCAAGGACCCCCTTCTTCCTCATCCCATCCTGTTACCGACTACCTATCCCCTCCTGCAGCACCCCAGCTTTTCTGCCTGGACGGCTCTTTGCTGTCCTTTCCTAGATATAAATGACATTGCAGAGGCTGCTCGAGTTATACTTAACCTTTCAGTTTCCAGCTTCTCTACTTACAGCCCTCGTTATTACAGTCACAGTACATGAAATCTCTTTTGGGCTCGCGTCTTCTTAAAAAGAGACACAGCTACGGCTCAGAAGCAAAGGTATTTTCATGTGGTCTCTAGACCTCAGGGGGCTTCAGGCTTTGTTCCCACTGCAGAGATTAATAATAAAACCACTGTTTCCAAGTCAGTTAAACTAGACGTGAGGTTTGTGGGTTAGGGGGATGAAAGCAGACAGGTCTATTTTTAAAGAGAAAGTTTTATATTCCTTTAAAACTTGGGCACGATTTTAAGAGTCTTACTCTGGTCCTTTCAGGCAAGCTTTCAACCCGTTAAACAGAATGAGACCATAATCCATATTGTTTTATGGGGAATCCACTTTTAAGGTATGTACAACATTTAAGGAACATTAAGGAAAGCGGAAATTGAATTCCTTCCAGAAAAGCTTTAAGTAGAGATAAGAAAAAAAAGGCCAGAGGTTAGAAATAGTTCTAAAATTATAATCAGAAATTGCCAGGGCAACTCTTTAGTAGCCTCGTGAATTGCAGGATGAATTATTTTTCCTGACCTTTAATACGATAGTAATGCAATTAATTTCTAAAGAAGATAAAAGTGAAGCATATTTTCAAGCAATCTGGAGAATACAAGTTCATTTCTCCTGTAGATGAATATTTACAAAGTGTCTGCTTGCACTGGGTGCAGGGAAGGATACAAGGAGATTATAAACCCTCCAGCAATAATGAAACAGGTAGGCAGTGGGGGGGGGGCGGGAATGCTGTATGTCTAGGGGATCTCAGGGGTCACGCGCTCCCTATGTGACTGTGCTAGCTGAAACATGCACTCAGGTGTGAATGGTCTGAAACTGACAGACCAGGGGCAGGGATTCACAGCTGGACATGAGGACACAGGAGTCTGAGCAGGACGGATTTGATGGTTGAAATCCTAGGAACCCCCATATGATCTCCAGTGGAGAGGGTATCGGCAAAAAGGGTCAAAACGGGATTGTGAGGGACACTGACATTTAATGGTGGAAGAAGAAAGTGGAGTGAGGGGAGAAGGAGAAATTAAAAAGGTAAGATGACGGCGACCAGCGAAGAGAAGACATGGCTCGATCGTGATGGTAACCATACGACTCTGAACGCGTTACCACGAGAACTGTGCGGTGCGTGGATTTCGTCTCAGCAAAGCTATTAGTGCCCCCCAAAGAAACGGGGGGAAAGAGAGACGACCCCCCCAAGAAGAATAATTTTTTGTTTTAGGTTCAACATCACTGCTCACTTCTGTCCTTTATTTTACAAAATAAAATAATAATAATAAAACACACACACACACACACACAGTAAGATACCACTATGTGTCCGAACAGAAAATTCAGAAGACCGACAACGTCCAGAACAGGTAAGAACCTGCAGGAACCAGGCTCTTAAACACTGCTGCCAAGAAGGCAGAACCGGACAGTCCCTCGGAGGAAGCGCCTCCCAGCCTCTTAAAACAGCCCTGCTGGTGGGGACTATGATTAACTCCCTGGTCCACATGGGGAAATGGAAGATGAGAGCAGCCAAGTGACTTTCCAGAGTTTCCACGACAAGAAAGTGACAAAAGGGTCACCAGAACGTGGGCAACTTCTTCGGAGGTCTTAAGAAGCTTTGTCTTGGAATTCCACCTGACAGATTTTGTCAAGAGCTTGATGGGCTTTTTTCCACATACGAGGTAAGAGGAGGAAATATGGCTTTCTCAGGTCCAAATACCAAGGGACTGGGAAGCTCAAGGGGGATCCCTTTTATCAATCCCTGTTCCTCCGATGACGTGTGCGTGTATAGTCCAGGGGACTGCCTGGTACACAGGTGCTTACTGAAAGTGTGGTTCCCTTCCATGCAGACTGAGGAACATGGCCCAGGATCTGCCAAATTCTGGGATGGAGAATCACAGGTGGTGATCCCTGTTAACCCTTTCCAAGCCGACTTTTCACCACCCACATTCTCCCTAGGTCTTCTTTATTCTGGGCGGGAAAAGAGGTTGGTAGATTACTTGTAATTAGATTACAGTTTTAAAAGAGAAAAACATTCCCCTACTCCCTATCTTCTATTGCCTTTATATTAGAATAGAGTACCCTGGATTCTTGTGTCTCCAAGAAACAAGAAATGAACAAGTGTGTGGGGGGGGAAGATATGGGGAATCACGGTGTATGGCACAGCTCTCGAGGGCAGGACACAATTATAAGAGGGACTTTAGCTAACAAGTGCAATCCGTGGAGACTAATTCTTTGTACCCTCAATGAATCCCAAACAATAACAAAGAAATAAAGAAATAACAGTTTTAAAAAAAAAGAGAGAGAAAAACAAAAATATGAAATCACCTGACAACTTACATCTTCCTTATTAAAGATTATTTGGAAAAAGGCATTCTGAGCTAGATATATTTCTTTAAGCAAGCACCTCTCAGTAAGACATACATGTGCAAAATGGACAAATGCAGATTTTAGAGAAATTAAGTGGTGGGTGCGATCATTCACCAGACCACAAAGAAACGCTCATCGCTGGAAGGCCTCTGGGCCCTGCGTTATCTATTCATCATCCTGTCAGAACGCCGCCATTCATTCATAAATACCAGCCACTCTCCCCCCACCTGGCTGGGGACGCTGCTCAGTCTGCTGAAACGCACTAATTACACACCTTCACCTCCTGCCCTTAGGATGAGATGCTTGACCGTGGTGAAGAAGAATAATGATAGAAACTCTGGAAAGTTTCTTGGCGGTGTGAGAAAGAAAGAAAAAAAAAATGGTGAGGCTGGAAAGAAAATGAGGAAGGGGAAGGAAGCCTCCCGTGCTCAAACCAGCATCGCTGCTTCCCTTTGGAAAGGGAGATTTTGCAAAGCTAAAACCCAGTGTCATTACCAATGTTAATGCAGCTTAGTGACAACTTGTGAACAAGTCTCTCCTTTATCCACTTCTGGGTCTATGAAACTTTAGGAACCACAGGTCAAATCCTGGATAAATGACCGTTATGCAGGCCCCCGGACGGTAGTGCATATAAACACAAATGCTAAATGCAGTCCATGAAGCCATAACCCCATGCCTTGTTCCTTTAAAGATTCACCTCCTTCAGCACCTGCCCTGGCCTTGGCGTTATGACAACTCTTCGCCGGAGGCGCCCAGAAGCATCAGGACCCTGCTCAGAACATTGCCTTATATGATGACATGTGAAGAATCTGAAAACAAGGGGTATACACCTTCAGGTCCCACCAAAAATGGTGTCTGCTGACAGCTGGGCAGCAGTGATGAATTGAGAATTAATATGGAAATGGAAGGACGAGAAAAATGAGGAGCCACCGTTTAATGTGCCCAGAAGCAGGAGCCGGGGAAGCGGCTGTGGATTATGAATTAGTGTGCTGCTCAGTACAGCATCATGGGTGACAGGCAAGTTGCCCCAAGCGAAGGGCACGCGCTCACGCACACACACCCCCACTCACAAAGATGTTCCTCCCCACTGGGCACAGTCTGGAGAGCACCTGGAGGGCACCCGGTGGGCACATGGAGCCACACTGCCCTTCTGCCGTCTTGGCCTCCCCCCCTCTGCCATCCCACAAGGCACAAGTTAAAAAAGAAAACAAAAGAAAAACAAGACAAGAGGACAGTGAGCTGGATGGCCAGGGGTTATAGCAAAGGACACATGAATATCTGGCAGGCCAAGAAGTTCCTTGCAGGTTCCAAAACACCTCTCATCATCCACAAGGCCCTACCCCAAAGAAAATCCATAACTCCAAGAAGATACTTTGGTTTCATGAGATGGAGAAAAGGACAAAGGAATTAAAGACGTTTTATGTACATTTATGTTCTTTTATTTCTAGCCCCAAATCCCACTAAAATTGAATACAAATCAAAGATAATTCAGTATCAAAATGTAACATTTTGTTACAAAATGTAACATTTGGAAAGCAGATGGTTAAACTAGCAAGTGACTTAACAGATTCAAGAAAGTGGAGTCTTCTGCTAGCTATGGGGACAGCCAACAAGGAGCCCAATTCAAATGGCAGAGCCAGCAAAGGCTCTGAAACGGGTGGAAACTGGCACTTCGGAAAACGGTGGGGGAGGAGGACCTTTTGGCAACTTGCTTGCAAATCATGTACAACCTCAGCATCTCTCCCCACCCCACGCAGCCTAGTACGATCATTTCCCGAACCCAGAGAAATCCTAAGACTTTATTTTCTGAAGTGGATATAAGTAAGAACAAACTAAAAACAGAAAGTAAAAATGTGCCTACTGAATGCAGAGGCTCAGCCCTCTTCCTTACATGGCTCCGTGAACTTCAGCCCTCCGAGCTCTACCCTCCCTAAGGAAGGAACATATTAGAAGATCCTTCTCTGGGGCGGCACCTGTGGCTCAAGGAGTAGGGCACCAGCCCCATATACTGGAGGTGGTGGGTTCAAGCATGGCCCCGGCCAAAAACTGCAAATAAAAAGAAGATCCTTTTCTGGGGAACTTGGCCAGCTAACTAGGAAGGACCACAAGATTCTAACACGGTGGTTTCCCCAAGAAACAGTCCAGCCACATTGTACTTAAGTGAAGTCCACAGCTCCACAGCTAATGAGCCCTCCACGTATTAAGGAGTTGGTAGCAGTTATTTTGAGTTTTATTCTAACTGACACCCATAGGTCAGGATAAGGGGAAACACTTCATTATCAAAGACTGCGTCCAAAACAAACAAAATCAATTTTGAGGAGACCAATGATAGACAGACCAAAGAATAATTAAAACAATTATTGATGACATCAGAGAGATAAGAGCGTGATTCTATTCATGAAACAAGAATACAAAGCTATTAAGCAAAAAGGAAATAGTTGGCAAGTCAAACAAAGAATGTTCAGAAGTTAAAAATCTAGCAACAGAAAGGGAAAAAAAAAAAAACATGAAAAGACTAGAAGAAACATTCCAGAGTGACATTAAAGACGAAGGTGAAAAATAGAAGAGAAAAATAATTACAAAGCCATCTGGGAAGTCTAGCCTCTGAAACAAAAATTCTTTCAAAAGAGAACAGTCTTCTATTTGGTGTACGCACCCAGGGGGGATGATAGGCCTTCTGTGGTACTCTCCATAGAGAAGCAGAGAGAAAAGGAAAAGGTCAGTGATGTATGGCTTTGTGCTTCCTGACAGCAAAACAGAAAGCCAGAAAATAGAATGTCTGAAAACATGGATTTCAAATCTATAATTCTGTGCTTTAATATGATGAGCATAGAAACAAAAACATTTTGAAACATTCAAGCTAAACACACACACAACAATCCTTTTTCAAAAAGTTAGTAAAGGATATGCTCCCACAAAACAATAAGGAACCCAATATAGGAAAAGATATGAAACAGGAGCTCAAACTCAGAACACAGGTAAATGGACTTTGCAGGATTATGTAACGTGACAGCAGTTCTGGGTAGAACACTAGTATAGGATTCCTGTGCACCAAGCACTCAGGACAATCAGCCAAAATTGCCTACAGTGCAAAGGTGCCAGGAGAAATCTTTTAAACCCAAAAATAGCATCGGTGAGATCAGACAATCATATCAAAGTTTATGTTGAATTAGTGATAGTAGATACATCAAAAACTAAGCAAGCAAGAAAATCACACAAGTTTTATTCATAACAACTTACATACTAAATTGTGTTCTTACAAAAAAAAACTATGACTATATAGACAGGATACAGGCAGACAAAAAGTACACTAAATTTTCTTTTTATTGGAAAACTCGCGGATAATATCTCAAAATAGAAATCAAAGAATACTTTAAGTGTAATTATTTGCATGTAAAAATATATACATATATCTAAAGAAGAGCAGAGTTCATAAAGAGATTAAGAAATAGAGGTGGTGATGGGAACTGCCTTGATTTTTCACATAAAAGCTCAATAGAAATGTTTGTCTCCGACTCTAAATCATGTAGATACATAATTTTTACAAAAAGAAGATAAAGAAGCCAAACAAAAAGAAATAACAAAGCAAACAGGGAAAAAAAAATGAATGGCATAACAGAACAAAAAAACAGTGAAAGAACGCAAGAGAGAAAGAAAGAATGAAGGAAGGAAGAAAAAAGTGAGAATTTGCAATAAGGACTATGTGCCAGGGGTGTCCAACCTGTACCCTTTGGGGCCGCATGCTGATTTTGTGAGGACTTTATTGCTTATCTGTGGCATCTGATATCACGACAATTATCTATGGACTTTTTGTTTGTTTGTTTTAGCTCATCGATTGTCCTTAGTGTTTGCTTATTTCATGTGTGGCCCAAGGCAACATTCACTCTTCCAAAGTGTGGCAGAAAAAGAAAAAAGGTTGGACATCCTTGATAGACAATAACATAGGCTTAAATTACAACAGAGAACAACCCAGATTCCTCACCACTTTTCTTTTCAATAGAACTCATGGTGGATTACAGCATTACTGTCCTATCTCTAACAACAACAACAACAAAATTTATGGAGAAAACAAGCATTTAAAAAATAATTCTCATCTATGAAAGATTCTCTGCCTATTTGTGAAAATTGCAGAATATCTCTCTATAAGAATGGTTTATGTGTCCTTAACACTTTTAAAGTAACAGTAATAAAACAATTTAACATAAAGATGTTTCATCCCTCCCAAAGGACAAAAAAAAACATAGAAAACAATTTTATAGCGATAAAATTGCTCTTTTTTTTTATGACTAGGGAAAATAACAACTTTGTCTCTGCGGATTAAACATACCATTCAAACTCATAGGAGCTGCAAGTCCTCAAAGGCACTGGTATCTCTACCAGCTCCCTGAACATTATCCCGCTAGTGCTAAAAATCTGGTTGCCCAAAAGATAGTAAATTTGCATGCTTTTTTTTTTTTCGTTTGCAAAATAAATTTTTTAACCTCTTCACATAGGCGAACTTAATAGTTCTAGTAATGAGCAAACCATGTGAATATAAAATGAAGGCCTATGTTACTCGCCACATGTCTTTTCAGAAAGCTTTGAATCTCTGTCATGTCTGATGAACATCATTTTATATATGTCTTAAAAGCACAAAAGTAAGAAAATGCTAAGAAAAGCATAGAAAGGAAGAAAATGCTGGGTAATCATGATGAGGTAACTTGTGGGGTCCCTGAGGGATGAAGACCCTAACGGGTGACAGGAGAGAAGTGAAAAAGGACAGAAGGACACTGTCCACTTCCAGTCTGGCTCCCACTAAGGTCACATGGCCTTTGGCTCCTTAATCTGCAAAAAGAAAGAAGGGGAAGTACAGCCCAAAAGTTCCAGCTTCAGGATTCAATTATAATTGCTGGGGGCATCTTGGAGTACAGGGAATGTCTCATTCTGAGCCCTGAGATCCTCCTGCCTTAATTTCCAGAAGGACTTTATGAGGGGAAATAACATGAATTGATGGTTTTTAAAGAAAACTTCATAGGAGGCCGGGTGCAATGGCTCACGCCTATAATCCTAGCACTCTGGGAGGCCAAGGCGGGTAGATTACTTGAGCTCACAGGTTCGAGACCAGTTTGAGCAAGAAAGAGACCCCATCTCTAAAAAATAAAGCCAGGCATTATGGCCAGAGCCTGTAGTCCTAGCTACTTGGGAGGCTTGGAGCCCAAGAGTTTGAAGTTGCTACGAGCTGTAACGCCACAGCACTCTACTAGGGGTGACACAGTGAGACTGTCTCAACAAAAGAATAAAAAACCTTATAGAGGGATTTTTAGGGTGGTGAACCTATGCTGCATGACATTATAATGGCAGATCCATGTAAATATGGATTGATTGGAGCCTCTAGTGTATATACAGCACAAAAAGTCAATCTTTTTTTTTTGGAGACACTCTTCACTGTGTGGCCCTGGGTAGAGTGCCATGGCATCATCATAGCTCACAGTAACCTCAAACTCACAGGCTCAAGAGATCCTCTTGTCTCAGCCTCCCAAGTAGTTGAGACTACAGGTACCTGCCACGATGCCCAACTATTAGTTTTTTTTCTATTTTTAATTGAGAAGGGCCTCCCTCTTGCTCAGGCTGATCTCAAACTCCTGAGCTCAAGTGCTCCACCTGCGTTAGCCTCCCAGAGTGCAAGGATTACAGGAGTGAGCCATCCCTACTGGCCTCAAAAAGTAAATCTGGATATAAACATTAGACTCCAGTTACTAATGTATCAATATTGTATAATGTATCAATACTGATTTAATAATTGTAACAAATATGACACGCTAATGCAAGATGTTGATAATACCTCCTTATCCTAGGGAGTAGGGGCCAGGGGTGGATATACAGAACTCTTTGTATTATCTCCTCAATTCTTTTGCAAATTTAACTGTGCTTTTAGAAAGAATCCTTGGACACGTTATCTCCAGGATTTCTACATATTCTCTTGTCAGCATTCTTAGTAAATTTACTAATAATAACAAAGTCTTACATGGGTCATAAACATGGCTACCTGAAACAAACATGTTTTCTTTGAATTACAGTGTTTAAAGAAATGGAGTTGCCAATAATTTAAAATCAGGAAATACCATTTTTTAAAACCAGAATTGTTAATCTCCAATTCATTTAAAAATAAAAAAAAATCAGAAATCATGGCAACTTGGGAGGTCTTTACTTCCCCATGGCAACAGAGAGGCCCTCACCTCTCAAAGAATAGATTGGGATTGTGACCACTGGTTTGAAACAAGTCGTCACCACCCCCTATTGTCTTCAACAAGGCCCCTTTGCTCTCACTGTTATCTACCAGCAACTGCAGGCCTTTCATTTCATTGGCCAGGAAAGTAACCCTGAAAAAATCACCTTTTAGAAATGCAAATTCTTGGGCCCCACCTTAGTCTACAAAATCAGAACTAAATGCTCTAGAACTGTGGAATCCTTGTTCCAGCTCAGATTGCAGGCCCTCCCAGGAGCATCAGCTTTGGTAGCAGACCTGAGAATTTCTAACAAGCAACCAGGTAACACTAATATTTACTGGTCCACGGATTGACTGCCTTGAAGAACCTCTGGTCTCCATTTTTGGTATTTTGTAACAAATGTCCATCTCAACCTTTATTGCCTGCAAATGAAAAAGTTGGCTTGTCCTCAATTTAATTTTCTTGATCTTGTTCTGATATGATTTGGTGATTTTCTTTTTTTTTTAATGAAATTATTTTTTTGAGAAATGGGGTTTTCCCATTTTCCTGGTGGGTGGTTTTAGTTCTTCAGAAATCTCTCCCATATGGGTTAGCGTTTTGTTTAGTTAGCTATTTAAAAACAATGCGCCTTTTCCTCTGTGGGAACTGGGTGATTTAAATTAATTCTTGGATTTATAATACATACAATTAGTTCCAAACAATATACAACTCTATGCTCTATTTGGGAAGCTCTTGATTACATACAAATGTGAAAATAATTGAGCAAAATGATAGCTGGAAAAAAAAAAACAGCATAAAAATCCCCCCATTTCTGATATTTTCGCCATTAGGCTATGAATTGTGCAACACCTCACCAAAAGTGTCTGCCTGTATCTTTAATGGCTCACGCACAGCTTAAAGTCTGAACTATTTGTTGTTGGCTGTTGTTATATTCTGTTCCAAGGTTCATAATTTGAAAATCGACTTTGGGGACTTTTTGCTCGGTCTATTAAAATGATTCATGTTGCATTCAACATAAATTGTGCATTCACAGAGGAGGGGGAGCGCCCGTACTCACAGCGTAATAACTAAAGTGAATTTTGTACGAGCCGCAGTTTGTGGCAGCGATGTGGTATCATTTGTCTTAATTTTTCTTTGGCATTACATTAGGCGGATGCATTTACATTTCCAGGTATGGCTAACCACTTTAAAAACTTTGTTTTTACGGTGAGAGTAAAGGGGGGAATCAAATCTGCATGTTTATGTGATGTAACATCAAATAATACCATTTTACTGTCTGAAATGCAGGGGGGATTTACATTCCATTTACCTGACTTCACAAAGGGAACTCAGGCTGATATGCAAAGTACATGAAATATTTACCATCCGCAGATCCTGCAAGGCTTCTAGAAGAAAAAGCAGAGGGAGGGGGAGGAGATGATACCCTTTCTGCTATTGCTATGTTGTTTTGTGTTTTTCTGTTTAATAGTCCCTTAACTGGAACTTCTTAAGTGCATTAACCATTTAACCTCCAAAACCCAAATAATTTAAGCCAAAACTTTAGGCTACGCTTGCAGAACAGAGTAAGCATTAGAAACTCGAATGCATGTTTACGTATATGACGCCTCTGTACACATACAAAGGAAAACATGTAAATTTCCTGCCCACAAAATCAATAGATATTCTCTAGAATCAAAAAAGAGTCCCCTTACATTTCCGTTAATGTCATTTAAGATGAATATATATACACACACACACACGTACATAATAGAGGTAGTTTTTTAGCAGAATTATTCTATAAATACAATATACAGAACTATTTTCAGATTGATGGAGACAGCAAAAGGAATACATCCTAAATTCTATCCACGTATTTTTCAAAAGCCCAACTCAGAATCAGAACACAACAGACTGCACTCACTAAATCGCATGATTATAATACCTGATGATAAGGTAATTATTTAAACGTGGAAAGGAAATGTTAAAAATCTAACACCCCACACTACAAAATGTGTACGGTTCTTCCATGCTAGTAAGAATATCCAGGCGAGGAATCGTGGTTCCCAAGATTTTTTGTGCAAAGTTTCCAAGCAAACCGACATGGTTTATGACGACAAAGTCAAGAACCTAAGCAGTGGGGACAGATCTTCGTTCGAGTTCTGACTTCACACTTCATCGGCTATGTGCTACTGTACGATTTGCGATGTCTGAGCCTTAGTCTCTTCCTCCGTAAAAGGGGGCTGAGAGTTACCAGAACTCTGTTAATGCCATCAGCTATGCTCATCAATCCCTGTGATTGCCATTATTATTAAAATCATGATGAAGGCAATAATTTCAGCAATTGTGGGATTATCACACCCAATCAGAGCAACATGGAGCAAAAGCAACAGCTCATTACCCACCAAAAAATTAGTTCATCAGCCCACTTAATTGATGTACGTAAATACCTGGGATAAATGAATGAATGGATGGGCGTGAACTGGAGCAAATGGAATAAGCCCTTCAGTTTATAGCGCAGACCAAAAGCTGTGATGAACTCATGGCTTCTCCCTAATATCTACCTTCTGGCTTATCGGCCTCTGGACTCTTTCAGCCCACCCCGTTTGAGGGGTACGCCAGGCCCCAAGACTGCCAAGGAAAACACTTGTCCTTGGCTTTAAGGCTGCTCATGACCAATGAAGGTGTTTCGTAAACGTTAACGGGGCAAATGAATTACCTGGGGAGAATTTTGGAAATGCACAAGCAGAGATTCTACAACAGCAGATCTATCTAGAATTTGAGAGATTATCTGCTTAACTAAGTGTCCAGGCTCTCAGGGAGAAGAGATGGTGAAAAGGGGTTGGGAGTGGGCAAAAGCACAAAGCAGATAGGACACCCAAACCCAAGTTTTCCTGAGGACACAAGGCACCCAAACCACAGTTCTCCTGAGGAGCTCAGAGAGGACAGCTTGCTCTGAGCCCGGACAGAGAAACAGCAGTCAGATCCCCACACTACACCCTCTTCTGCCCCCAAATCCTGTTGAAGAACAGAGCTTTGAATCAGACTGCCAGCTTCGAATCCCAGCTCCACCTTCTCCTTGCTGGCAAACTAGATGACGTCTCTAAGTCTTGCTTTTCCTGTCTGGAAAGAGGGGTAATTCTAGTAGACATCCCATCATTTGCTGGAAGGATTAAATACAGCAGCGTTTGCAAAAGCATCGGACACATCTGCTCTGAGCTACCAGGAGCATTTAAGGATGAATATATCAAAATAACAAGACGACTCCGTTTCTGCCGTGTCATTTACAGTCGCTACCTGCCTGTCCGTTGCTCAGGAACCCAGTGAAACAGGCAAGAAGCAGCGGCACTCACATAAAGGTGGACAGGGCCATGCCCACATGTGTCCGGCCCACTCTCCTAGTGACGAATTTCTTTGTACCTATACATGACAGTTACGGATAAATTAAGGAGCAAAAATTAGGCCATGTCACGAATATAACCACCAAAGATTACCGCCTAGATTAAAAAATGAGAAACTGCCATAAGACTTCACGTCTTAATATATAATGGGTTTATTACCCAGTTGCCTAAGTGTTTTATTTGGAGTGGGAGGGGTTACAAGTTGCAAGAAGTACACAGATAAAATAAGTATGCTAATATTACCTTCAACTTTCACTATTATTTTGGGAACCAACATGACTTCCAGCTAAACATTTTATTTAGCGAAAAATGCAAGAAACTCAAGCATACAGAGGGACACACCCTCAGTGACTATTTCTGCAACTGAAAAACTATTTTAGAGGCAATAAAAAGCCCTTGCAAATTATGGACACAAATCTGAATCAAACATATTCAGGGACTGTAGGTGTTAAAAATAATACAGACTATAAAAAAAAAATCTATATTTTAATCTTTTGGGGGGCAGAAACAAATTATCTTATTTACTACATGAATGGTTTCCTCAATTTAACGCCAATCTTTGGCGTCAGCTTCCACCTGTCTGAATAAACAGGCTGCACCAGAAACGACGAGATTATTTATATTGTGAGGTAGTGTTTAAAAATAAAGTGGAGAGATGACTTCACCTGTATTGAAAATAAGAATAATATGCATATCATCTCAGCTTACAAAAACCTAATTTTATTTTCTTCTTGTTTCCAAGAGAAGTTTGAGGAGTGCAAATGAAGTAGTAAATTAAATTCCTCTTTGAGGGCGAGGGAGAGAAGGGAGAAGAACTTTGCTGACATGTTCCAGAAAACACACCCACACACCGTATACAAACACCGCTCCGACTCTGCCTTCGCACTTAGGAACACACAAAGTGGAACGCTGTATCGTTAGGGACATTTTATTTCAAAACACTAATTCACGACACTTCATAATAGCTCTTTGGCTTATGTGAAACCAGTTTTGTTTTGTTTTTTTCTTTTCTAAGACAGAGTCCCACTTTTCACCCTTGGTAGAGTGCCATGATGTCACTGCTCACAGCAACCTCAAACTCTTGGGCTCACATGAGCCTCTTGCCTCAGTTTTTACTTTTAATAGAGATGGAGGCTCTTGTTCTTGGCTCAGACTGGTCTCGAACTCCTGAGCTCAAGCAATCCATCTGCCTTGGCCTCCCAGAGTGCTAGGATTACAGGCGTGAGCCACCGTGTGCAGCCCCAGGATTTTTGTTTGTTTGTTAATTTATGTAAAATATATACAGAATTGCAGTCATTTTAAGTGTAGTGTTCAGTGGCATTAAGTATATTTATACAGACATTGGTTTTTATGAAGTCCAATCAGCAATTAGAAAAGCAAACACTTGTTATGACATAACAGCTTGGGTTTTTTAAGGTTTTTAAATGCCATGTAGAGCTGGGCAAGGTGGCTGACGCCTATAATCCCAGCACTCTGGGAAGCTGAGGTGGGTGGATCGCCTGAGCTCACAGGTTAGAGACCAGCCTGAGCCAAAGGGAAACCTCATCTCTAAAAATAGCCAGGCATCGTGGCAGCTGCCTGTAGTCCCAGCTATGTGGGAGGCTGACTCACCGGAGCCCAAGAGTCTGAGGTTGCTGTGAGCTATGATGCCACCGCACTCTACCAGGGGTGACAAAATGACACTCTGTCTCTAAATAAGTAAAATGCCATTTAGGCATTCGAGATAAATACATTGGCAAGAAACAGTAGGGGACACTTCCCAGGATTATCTCTGAAAAATGCTAATGTTTTCACACAGGCCCCACTGGGGGACATTGCCAAATACCAGAATATTCACTCAAGGCTCTTGCTACTCAGCCTCATGTGTCAGTCATGTGATTGATTCCACAAGAACTACAATTTTGATTCCACAAGAACTACAAAGGAGATGGAGTTGGCCACAAGGCCTCAAAGAACTAGGCTTTGTTGTTTCAACTGTTGCTGATCGGGTCAGCAAATGCAGAAACACCCCTCTTCCCTCGTTCCAGGTGGGAGACTGCCCTAGGAAACAAAGCCTGTTTCTACATCATTTCGTATTTCCTTCCCAGAGCCCTTGTGTGAACAGCTGATAGGCCCAGGGGGCCTAGGCTAAGACAGAAAGGTGTCCGGCCTAGGCTGTAAGGGAAAAATACCAGTCAACTCCTGGCACATTTCCAGACTGCAAGCTTTCAAATGAAATGAAGTACGTCTACTTCACTCCCAAGATAAATGAGAAAGTACTAATTGAAATCTTGCTTCCAGTTCATTCTCAGTTTCTCACTTGGCTAATTCCCTGGGAAACAGACCGGGAGGGACCAACAGGTCCTGGACTGACTTTTAAACAATACCAGGTGGGGAAAGTACTCAAACTAAGATGTATAGGGGGAAAATATTAAAACAAAGATGTATGACGTATGACTAACCGCAAAATTCTGCTTCTGTACAAAGCTTGCTTGCTACCCTACCCCGATGCACCTGGACAGCCTACCTGCCAACCAGGTTGCGGACCAAGCCTGACCCCTCAAGCACTTGAGGGTGATCTCAGAAACCCCGTGTTGGGACACTGAGGCAGTTGCCAGCCGGTTCTTCAAAAAAGGACTCCTCTTTCAATTTAACTTGTTTAGCAGTGTGGAACTCTTCTTTGTGGAACTCTTGGGTGCAACACAGCTACAGGGTGGACACAAGCAGCCAGAGTGGGCAATTCCACCTGCTCCAGGAAACCAGAACCAAATGTCTGCTTCACTGATGCCCCCAGGTTGCAATTTCACTTTAACTGTTTCCTATGATAATTAAAAATAGGACAGCAGAGGTCAACTGCCCTGAGAAACTACAGCCAGGAGGGGCTGGAGGTGCTGAGGGTGTGGAAATGATTTTGCTCTGCTTCTGGGAGACACTCAGAACCGGTTGTCAATACTCCAGTCGCGTCTCTGTCACCAAGAGCAACGCGTCCTCTCGTTCGTGCTAGTGACTTTCATCGCGATAACTTGGGATCCACCTAATTTCCTCATTTGACATTTTTTCTGTATCATTCTCCTTTGAACACAGCAGACCTTCAATAAATATTAGTTGTAGGAGTTGAGTACCAAGCTTTCGCAACATTCTTACGGGGTTATTTTTTCCTATTATCATCACCATCATCTTATTCACCATCAATGTGTAGAAAAGGAAAATTAAACAACTTGCCCAAAGCCACACAGATAAAGGTCTATAATCCTCCATCTAAAACTCAGGTACATGTTGAAGTATTCTAATTACAGCACGACTTCCATAGGTGACCACCTCCCTACACTGACCACCTCCTGAGGTCGGCTTAATTTTCATAGACTAGACATGGGCCACATTTGCTTCTCAGTACAACAGCCAACTTCCTTATGTTGTCCAGTTCTCAATGTTGACCAGCTTGTCAGTGTCCATCCAGTGGTCACCTTGCAAAGGCTCTACAGTATTTTTGAAGAGGTCAAAGATAGTTCATCAGCTCTGTACTCAGAAACACTCCTCGCGAGGTCTCCACCTACCCCCAAACATTCCACACCCCAACGCATGAACATTTCTGCAGTGATATATATCAGTAGTCATGTAAAATGGATTTTTTCTTCTTTTTTTTTTAAAGACAGAGTCTCACTATATTGTACTGGGTAGAGTGCTGTTGCATCACAGCTCACAGCAACCTCAAACTCTTGGGCTTAACCGATTCTCTTGCTCAGCTTCCCAAGTAGCTGGGACTACAGGCACCTGTCCCAACACATGGCTATTTTCTTGTTGCAGTTGTCATTGTTTAGCAGACTGGGGCAGGGGGTGGTGGGGGTCAAACCCACCAGCCTCCGTGAATGTGGCCGGTCTCTAACCACTGGGCTACGGATGCTGAGCCTCAAATGAATGATTGAAAAAAAATTCAGCTTATAAATAGGATCAAGCTAGGTTTTTTTTTTTCTTAAGACAGTTTCACTCTGTCACCCTGGATAGAAGGCTATGGGTTCACAGCTCAAAGCAACCTCAAACTCCTAGGACTCAAGCGATCTTCCTGCCTCAGCCTCCCAAGTTACTGAGACTACAGGCACCTGCCCCAACACCCAGCTAGTTTTTTTAAGTTTTAGTAAAAACGGGGTCTCACTCTATGCTTAGGCTGGTCTCAAGCTCCTGAACTCAGGCAATACATCCACCTTGGACTCCCAGAGTGCTGGGATTACAGCATGAGCCACCACACCTGGCCAGGACCAAGCTAGTTGGAATCAAGTTTTGCTACCACTCGACTTTACCACAGACTTAAGGAAAACACACTTTTTTTTTAAAATTTATTTTGAAGGTTTGGGGATTTTGTGAATTGCAGGTAAGGGAGTGTGGATCTTTTAGGGTTACCGACTCCTAATGCACTGCTCATTTAAACTCAGCTTTGTAAAAGGCCCTTTAACAAAGAACCACTTTAGATTAGCCCCAGTCAGGGGGTCTCAAGGAGAAGACTTTAGCTGCCTGCCTGCCATTCAGAAGACAGCATCCCCACGAAAAAGGCCCAAGATCACTCCTAAAGTTAATACAAAAAAAAAAAATAAAGGAGAAGATTACACAAGTGCCATGCAAGGAAACAAGAGGTTTCCCAGTAGGAATTAGAACGGAGGGAGTAAGAACACCCGAGACGATGGGAAGAGATGGGCTGTGATCACATTTGCCGAGTACTCCACGTTCTGCAAGCGTGCCGGAGCTCAGTCTGGCCAATGCCTTACCCCTGCCAGTGGGCAATGTTTTCTCCCTTCATACTAGGGATCCCGGGGCTTCGAGAGCCAAAGGAGATTCCCAGATCTAAAGCTGAGGAGGTACACACGGGAACAGGGAAGTCGGCCAGCCTTGAAAGCCGGCACCCTTCACACCCCCATCCTGATTTTTCGGGATCCCGGCACAAACAAATCAAGCCAGCCTGTCATATGATGACAGAGTGATTTCTTTCCCAGTGTGACAGATTCATTTATCATCTTCCATAAGACAGACCTAGACTATAATTTAGTCCCATCGCTGCCGTATAAATGAACTCTGGGTTTGGATGGGCATCGCCACATTCTTCAACATGGGGTCACATGGAGAGTAGGGTGTCACAAGGTCAGGAGTTGAGGCCGTGGGGAGGCTCTTGGGGGCAGAGCCCAGGGTGGGGCTGAGGCTCTGGGAAGTCAGGGATAACTATTAATTGATGGTGTTGATGATAATGAGCCTCCTGGGGCCATGAGAAAAAAAGAAGAGAAATTTAGTTGGAAAAGTAAAATGTCTAAAGGCGTTTGTCATCTCCATAGTGAGGAAGTTCAACACTTGATACTCAAGTAGAATAAAACCTAATATGCCCCTGAAATTGAGTATTGCAGAAAGATACTTCTGAAATAAAATATAGTTAAGTACGCTTTGGCAAAGAAAGCTGTAAGTGCATTTTAATTACAGCGTGTTGTGCATTAAATGTCTCAATGTGACAAGTCAGCCCATGTCAAGTGGCAGGCAAGAATACAGAAATCTGCGGGCGTTAGTGACGCACTTGATCTCAGCCAAAAGGCTGAGAAGCGATGTTGGTATTAATAATGAAAATGAAAAATATAAATTGTGAATTAAACGTGCTGTATGCCAGAAAATATCGCGTATGTTCTTTTCAATAAGACAGCCACTTTGCCAGAAATGGGGGGGAAAAATAAAAAGAACTCAGGGAGGTTGGATCCCTTGCCCAAAGACACACAGCTACCAGCTGTAGAGCTGGGATTTTATAATCTTTATATACTGAGCCAAGCTTCGTCTGCATCAGAAGAACATTCAGATGCTTAGTTCTCCAAGTGGATGATTATAACACGGCACTTTCATTAAAAAAAAAAAAAAAAAAAAAAGATATGGGGTGACAGAGCACTTAAGAAAGGACAGAATATGACAAATTGGCATCTGTTGTATATAACCTTGCAATTTAGCAATTTAGGCCTCTGCAACTGAGCCTATGTGCACTCAGCATACAGCGTAAATGACAGCACCAGTTGTGTCTCGTCCTTTTGTGAGGATCCCCATGGTTCAGGTCCCCCCGTTGTGACACTGCTGTGTGCCTCTTTCCTTGCCCCACAGCACCATGAAAGGCTAACTCAACACTATGACACAGAGTTCCAGGGAGCTGTGGGCTTCTGGAGGAAAGCCCCAAAGCTTAGAGGCACAGGAGGATTCGGATCCCACCTCCCTGCTCCTTCATCGTGCGATGCTGGGCAGCTCTGAGTCTATGATTCATCGTCTACAAAACAGAAGTCCTCCCACCTCACAGGGGCTGTGCAAACGAAATGGTATCTTGCATGTAAAGCATCAGCAACAGCGCCCACAGCAGGCCCTCCACACTGGGTGGTTTAATTCAATTAATTCATTTTTTATCCCTGTCCCCGTCATCATCTGAAGCTGCCGATGGGTCTTCAAGGCCAGGTGCAAAAGCAAACAAACTCTACACTCCTAAGCCCTTTGATTCTAGGGCAATGGACTTCCTTCCTTGCCCGAAAGGCTAATGTATCAGCAGTCACTCAGGTTACAGTCCCATGAAAAACACAGGGTGACAAAAGCCCCTTGCAGCAATCTCCAAGAAGGAGAAATAAATTAATCAAGCTGCCAAACAGAGAAGGCCGGGTTGACCTCCTTCTGATCTCATTACTTCTCTATTACCCTTTTGAAAAACATCCTCTTACAGAGATCACTAATTGAAGATTATGTGGAGGGAAATCGCACCTCTCCATCACACTGGTAACTTTGTCTCATTTGTCATTCTAATAATTCACTTCTTTTCTTTTCTGAAGAGACAGAGACACTAATGGACTATCACCAGTTAAAAAGGCAATTTTTCCATTTAATTGCACTCATTAAACACTGCAATAGAACAATTGGAAAAGCAATATTCTCAATATTTAATCATAGTATAGGAATAATGAAACATTGCTTCAAAATAAATCTTGGAATATTTATAAAGTCGTAAAGGAGCTGTTTTAACAACACCTGTGATCAGAGGCAACATATTTAAAATTAGACGTGTGATTTTTCATTGCTCCTGATTAGAGCCCATCAACACTGGCGTTAGGAAGGACGGGATTCAGATGGCCTGTTATCCTGCGCCGTTAGTTCAAGTTTTCGCAGCAGAACGGCTCCTGGTCTGCGCTCTCACACCAACCACCCTGGCCGTGTGGCCAAAAAATCTGAGCAACAGGATTCTGGGTCCATGAGCAGGTCAGGTCCTGTGTGGTTGTTTCTGAGGGCAAAGACTAATGGCCACTTTCATATTTTTCAACAGGTTTATCAAGATGTAATTCCCATCCCATACAATTCATCCCTTTAATATGTGTGACTCAGTGGTTTGGACACATCCACAGAGCTGTGCAACTATCACCTCAGTGGACCACAGAATATTTTCATCACCTTTAACTATGACCCTCCAGTCCCCCTCATTAAATCCCCACCCTCCAGTAAAACCAGTAATCTGCTTTCTATCTCTATAGATTTCCCCATTCTGGACACTTCACAGGAACAAAGTCGTACAATATGTGGGCTTTTGTGACTGACTCCTTTCACATACCCCAATGCTTACAAGGTTTGTCCACACTGCAACATGTGTTAGTTCCTCACTCCTTTTCATGACTTCATAATATTCCGTTACATGGATATACCACAACATATTTATCCATTTGGGCACCGATGGACAACAGAGCTGCTTCCACCTTTTGGTTGTTCAAAATAATGCAGCCATAGTCACTTTTGTACAGGTTTTTGTCTATGTTTTTATTTATCTTTTCATATATATCTAGAAATGAAATTGCATGGTCCTATGATAACCCTAACCATTTGAGGAAAAGTCAAGTGTTTTTCAAAGTGGCTGCCCCATTTTGCCTTCCCACTAGCAGCGTACGAGGGTTTCAGTTTCTCCACGTCCTTGGCACAACGTGATAGTGTCTGACTTTTCACGTTCCCGTTTCCATGATGAGAAATATTCCAATATTTAAGACCAGAAAAATGAACAAGTGCTGGGCTCACTTTGTGAACAGAAAATCCTGTTGCCTTTACTTGAGGGGAGGAAGCTTGGCCTGGGTGGGAAAGGCCACGGTTTTACGATCAGGCAGACAGAGGTTCAGATCCCATCCCTGCTTTACTTTCAGGCTCACTGTAACCTTGAGGAAGTCACCTAAACTAACCAAGGTTTGATTTGTCCCTTCTATAATATAGAGGTGAACACTGCAAGGGGTGAGAGTGAATGTTAAAGAAGGAAAATGCATCCAACAATGCCCAGCAAAGTGCCCAGCACCCAACTGATGCTCACCCTAGTAAAGGGTTCCCATGGTTATCACTCAGACCTCACTGCAGACCTTGGGCAGCCCTCCCAATCCTGCACACCACTGGGTTCCTGTCCAGCCCAGTCATGGGCCCAACAAGCTCTGTAATTAGTAAAATACGTTGGGCAGAAAAAAAAGAAAATATAGATTGAAACAACCAGGAACAAGCAATCTTATTTATCAAAAAACATTTGGTAGAAACATGTTTTCCTGATTCCAAAGAGGAAGCAGAGATGGAGAATCCACCCTACCCTGTTCTTTCTTTGATGTGCAGAAGAATAAAAATCACAGCCAAATAGTCGGCCTGGCCTGCTTTGAGGATATCCAGTCCTTTCCAGTGGGGTCCCCACCTCTTCTTGTCACTGCACAGAATGGCCCAACTCAGTAACCTATTAATTTAAAGCAAGCTCGAAGAGGAAAAAAACAGATGCTGTTGAGTCTCCGATAACACTGTACCATTAACTGGGCTCAACTGCTGACTTTGTCCTTGCAATTAACAGAAAGGAGGGCTCTGTTAAGGACTGTTTGATTCTCCAATGTATAAAATATCATATTGCAGCAGTGTCTGGCACATAGCAGGTACTCAGTAAATATGTGCTGACCACATAAAACTATGCCATGGGTGATGTCATGGAACAGCTTGGATGCCCTCCCTAGCCCTACCATAATTTCTACCGAAGCCCACAAAGCAACTTATAAAAAAACAAATCCAAGGGCAGCGCTGGTGTCTCAGTGGGCAGGGCGCCAGCCCCATATACTTAGGGTGGCGGGTTCAAACCCAGCTCTGGCCATACTGCAACAAAAAAAATAGCCAGGTGTTGTGGTGGGCGCCTGTAGTGCCAGCTACTCAGGAGGCTGAGGCAAGAGAATTACCTAAGCTCAGGAGCGGGAGGTTGCTGTGAGCTGGGACGCCACAGCACTCTACCAAGGGTAATAAAGTGAAATTCTGTCCCTAAAAAAAAAAAAAAAAAAAACCAAGATGAGGGGAGGGGACGAGAAAAGGAGAAAAGTTTCTAGACAAATCCTAAACTTACCTGTCCACTAGCCACTTCCAAGACTCTCCAGAGCAGGCTTTCTGAAACAGCCTCTTGCTCAGACTGCTCATGTATTTTTTTTTTAACCATTTCTGTATATTAGACAATAGCAAAACATTGCCCACCATCCAAATCCAACCCATTGCCAATTTGTGTATGTTCTGTGAGCTAAAATGGTTTTCATTTTTCTTTAATGGTTAGGGGGAAAAAAACAAAAGAAGAATATGTTATGACACATGAAAATTAAATAAAATTCAAATTTCAGCATCCATGCTGTTATTGTAAATCGTTAGAGACTGTACTGTGAAGCCTAAAATATTTACTACCTTTCCCCTACTCCATACACCAACTTTGTTCACAATTATAAAAGTAAAATTCAGCTATTAAAAAAAAAAAAAAGGATGGTGACTTCACATCTCCTAGATAGAGCTGAAACACATTCTTCCTAGTAAAGTATCACAAGAACGGAAATGCAAGCATCCAATGTACTCAATACTAATTAGTACTCAATACTAATATGAAGCCAGAATAAAAACAACTATAAACCCACTCAAGAAAAAAACACAAGTATATGGAAGTAGGGGGAGGGGAGGATAGAAAGGAGAGGAGTGAGGGAGATTGGTGTGATTTCACCTGATGTGCTCATTGTGAAGGTGTATGGCATACCCCCTGGGTGAAGGGTTCAACCACAACTTGAACTTTACCCTTAGAAACACAATGTAACCTACTCATTTGTACTCTCGTATGTGAATTTAAAAAATAAATAAAAGATAAGAAAAAGAAGTTATATGACATTAGTGAAAAAGTAAAGGCTTATGCTTCTCTTAGGAAAAAAAAAGGCAATTAGAAACCATTAGAAAAACAAACGTATCTATAAGATAGTCAATGTTCAAAGAGGCAGCAATCTGAGATATAATTTTGAGTAGTTGATACAGTATAAGAAAATGAATTATTTGACTTTAAAAAATGATAAAAGTCAAGTAATTACTAGAGCCAGCAACATGCAGTGATGAGTTAATTCAGAAGATTTAATTCACACCCAGCTGAATCCTGCCTCTCACACCCATTGGTTGTAAGATTCAAGGGGCAAAAGTTATTTACCCACTCTGACTCCACATTGCTCTCCACTATTAAATGGGGTTAATAATATCTATGTCACGGGGTTGTTAAGAAGTTTAAAAAAAGATAAGTGTGGAAGCCTTTGGCATAGACTCCGGCTGTCATGAGTGCTCAGGAAATGCTAGCCATCGCTGTTACAAACTATTCCTTTAGGAGAGAAACTTTAAGAATGTACAACAATGCATTACATTACCAAGGGACTCAAAGTCAAAATGTCACTTTTCCCTGAATGCTGGCAAATACACACAAGGTTTGGAAGACGTTAAAAACAGTATGACAAAATCTATAATCAGCATATAACAAAATCCAGATGGATTTGGCTCATTTGCTAATCTGAATAGTTTGTCCTGGTCTTCCCCCTTCCCATCCCACTGGCACGGCAAATGAGAAGTAAACACACAATCACCCCACTTAGATATCCAGTCAATTTGAAACCAGTTGACTTTCTGTAAAATTTGGAGCCAAATGTTTAAGCCAAGACATTAGAGTTTGTCCACTTTAGCTGCTGTTTTGATGCACTTCTCTGAATTTGTGTTTGGTCCACAACCTGTCCCTGGGGGTCTACAACTTACAGCACAGTTAACAGATGTGCACAAATGGAATTCCTTGGCATCTATTTGGTTTGAAAAGCTGAAGTTACCAAATGTCTTCATCCTACGCCCCCCGGGTCCAACCTCCCAATGTTGCTGTTCAGAATGGTGCATCTCGCAGGAAACCCAGACAATGGCCTTTAACAAAAGAAGGCCCAAGATGCACCTGTGGACGCCAGGCGCTGAGTGTACGTCTTCACACCCCAGTCATCACTCCTCACGTCACCACCACACAGCTTCCTGTAATTTACTTTTCTATGAGCCCTGGTGTACCACTCCAGAAGAATGATAGGGAAATAAGATAATATAAATTCTAGCCCCACATCTTCACCCAATGTTAGGTCTTCAAGTTCAGTCCTACCAACCCCCCCAACATCAGATGACGGCTCTTGCTCAGACTACAAAGACATATGCAGCTTCGATAAGCCTTCCAATTTTGGCATTCTACCCCAGCCTTAACTTAATTAAAAAAACTTCACGGTGAGCCTATGTGTAGTCTTAAATGATAGAAAATGTGCAGAGTGGAGGCCGGGGAGTGGCCGCCACTTCTTAGGCTCCAAAATGCCCGCTCCAGAAAGAGGTTTATAAATTCCTGTTGACAATAGAAATTTCATGGACAAAACTTTCTCAACACTGTAAAAAAAAACATCCACAAAATATTAAGCGATATACAGGCATAGTCAGGGTCAAACAGCAGCCTCCTTATATTCTATCTGCAAAGCTATTGGTTAAGGTGAGTATATGTCATAGATAGAACAAATAAACTCTGATGGCAAATGAGACAATTAACCTACAACCCTCTGCAGCCTGGCACTCACAGCAAAACAAAAGCTTCAGAAATCATAAAGCAATTTTCGTTTGCTGAATCATGGCTTCAATTAAAGACACAGACCCTCAATCAGTACATATGGGATAACAACACATTTTTCTAAGAATACCACTTCTCTCTTCTATTACACAAGGTATACCATCTTCTGCAAAACAGCTGGATCATTCATCAATCATCATGAGAAATAGATGGTTAGAAACATCTGGCTACTTGAAAACATCTGGGTATCTCATTCTCTATCCAGATATTTGGCTTTCCCTAGGTGTAAGCCTGCTGTCTTTAAACTCAATAATTCTAAAAAGCTTTTGGTCAAGAGGTAAGTTTACTTCATCAATTCCTTCTCAAGATAATTGTGTTTGGCAAAGGAAGTCCACATTCTTTGGGGGAATAATGCTGTTATTGGAATCTATTTTATCAGTATGAGTTAGTCAAACTATTTCTGGAAACATAAGGGAGCGAAAAACAAATGCAAAATTGGTCCCTTGTGCAATGTAGGTTCAGTCACTTTAACATGACTTGCTGTTCACAAAAATGTAACTATGCCAAGATAACCAAGCGGAACCAGTTTAGTATGACATCCCACATAGAAGGTGATTAAAAAAATATATAAGGCTGTGGAGTTAATCCAAGTATAATTGCTTTATAATGCTTGTGTACTCTTCCATTTAAAAATCTATGTACAGCTCACGCCTGTAATCCTAGCACTCTGAGAGGCTGAGGTGGGTAGACTGCCTGAACTTAGGAGTTCAAGACCAGTCTGAGCCAGAGTGAGACCCTGACTCTAAAAAAATAGCTGGGCACTGTGGTGGGTGCCTGTAGTCCCAGCTACTTGGAAGGTTGAGGCCAGAGGATCACTTGAGGCCAAGAGTTTGAGCTATGACACTCTACTAAGGTGACAAAGTGAGATACTGCCAAGAAAGAAAGAAAGACAAGGAAGGAAGGAAGGAAGGAAGGGAGGGAACGGACAAGGAGGAAAGAAGGAAGGAAAGAAAGAAGGAAAGAAGGAAACAAACAAAGAAAGAACAATTTCAGTTCTCCATCCTGAATACAGCCATCGGTTCATTCATTCATGTATTAACACTTGGCTCTTACTATCTGGAAGCTGAGACATTGACATTGAATAAAACAAAGTTCTTGCCCATAGGCAGTTCCTAGGGTGGCTAGGGAGACAGATAATGGACAAATATTCTC
>CAUYON010137247.1:0-15920 GCA_963573935.1 Arctocebus calabarensis | reverse complement strand
TGTCTTTATATAGTGATCAAGAAAATGCCATGAAGGCTATCTGTAACAGTACAATCAAAATATTTCTGAATGTATATGAATCGTGCCCTGTGATTGCACCAATGTACATAATTATGATTCAATAAAATTATTTAAAAAAAAAAAGAGCTTGTCCAGGACACTGGCACCTGCAGTGACAGTGGCTTGGAGCCCTTGCCCCTTGGCCAGCATGGCCACTGTAGTCCAAAGGCCACAGCTGTCTCGCATGTGATTTTCTGGCCAGTCAGGTCTTCTTCACAGGTCTGACGTTCAGGTCTGCATCTTCCAGGGATGGCCAGGAAGCAGCAAGGGCTGAGCAAGGGCTTCAGACACCTGCACGGGCAGGAGAGACCGTTCCCTCCACGCCATGGGTCTCTACACGCCTGGATCGGTGGCCTGGCCTGGTGACTTGGCCTCCAAAACCCCACGCTGCCCAGGGCCTCTGCTGCCTGCTGTAGCCCCAGCCTCACCTGCCCACGTGGTATTTTTTCTTGGAAAAGAAGCTGAATCCTTTTTTGAAAGGTCCACTTAGTTATGGTTGGATTCGTAATTCTGGGACCTGCTAAACGTTGTCTTAACTTTTGGGACCATGTGGTAGCTCTGGGCCAGGGGAGGCTCCCCAGACCCCACCTTGTGTGAACCTAGAGGGACTGCTTGGCCTCCCAGGGCCTCAGTGGCCTCATCCTTCGTAGAGGGTTTGGGAGGATGGGACGAGCAGTGCAGGTAAAGCACGTGGTCCCAGTGGGACAGGAGAGCCAGCTCATACGGCTGCAAGGGTGCCCTGGCCCCTCCCCCATTACATTCTGCTGGAAACACACTTGCTGACTTTTCTGGAAGCCTTGCATGGCCACGGCCTTCCTCTAGACCTGACCGCCCCCCACCTTCCTGTCTCAGCTCAGCACTCACAAATCTCAGTCCGTTTCAGTTCTCGCCTCTTCCCTCTTCGCTTTGCCGTCACCATGGTCTCCTCTCTGGTGTCTCTTCTTCAGCCTTTTCCCCACAACAATGCCATTCGTCGTATTGTCCCCTCCTCCTTTGAGACCACCTGACCTCCATCAGCAACCGGTCACTCCTGGCCACAGCTCCCACCTCCTTGATCTGGAAGTCTCTGGCGTGCTTTCCCTCCACGTATAAATTGTCTTACATCCCATGAGCCACCCGTCCTCCCGCTCTGTGAGATCACTGTCCCGGGGTTGGGGTCCTGCCCTGGCACTGTAGGGAAGGCCCCTGCTCAAGGAATTTACACCCTAGACGAGTAGCTGTGGGCGGTGGGGATGTTGGGAATAAACAAGCACACAGTGAGAGAATTTCAAAGAGCAGTAAATGCTGCCAGGGCAAAAAACAAGATGATGTGACAGGGGGATGGGGGTCGTGGGAGACCATATCCCACGTGTCTTGCAGTTCTTCAGGTCTTGGAAACAGAGGCACTGAGTTTCTCTTTTCTGCCTTGGGAGACAGAGACAGTGTCTCCCTCTTGAGCACAGGACAGAGCTGCCCACTGTCCAGCAAGATAAAGATAATGTCTCCCTCTGGGGCCAAGGGGAGGCAAGTCAGCTTGTGGCCCGTTATAAAAGATTCAGGGTCCCTAAACTCAGGGTTCCTCAGCTGCAACACAAATCCACAGAGTATGCGGTATCCACCTGGGCCGCCCTGCACCACCCATACGGGACTGGGGGACGGAGGGGAGCCAGGGATATTTGGAGCCCACGCCGCCGCCGCTGTGCTGTGAGTAAGGAAGTCCTGCGGCCCTGGCCCAGCAGTCCCGTGCATGTAAAATCAGTGTATTTACATTTCACTGGATACACTTGAAAGAACATTGGAGAGACCCCTAGAAAGGAGCTCTTCCACTTTTAAAATTCAAGATAAAATCATCTGATGTCAGCTTAAAAATATGTGAGGGGAGCAGGGTTTTGCAAAATCCTGTTAAGGAGAGTGTGAGCAAAAACCTTAGACAGCCATGGCTCTACACTGCCCACAGGAGGGTATTTTATAGCGCATTTGTCTGTCTAGCTGTTGGTGGGCACCCAGCGCTTCTCACTTTCACGGGCAAGGCTGCAGTGAGCACCATCGCTGTTAGCTGAGAGTGGGATTTCAGGTTTTCAACACTGTTCGGTATTTTTGCCTTGCTCCTGGAAGCCTTGGCCCTGACTTCTAATTGTCCCTGCCCACGGGGTCGGGCCCTCCTGGTTCTCCAGGTGGTTCTTGCCCTTGGCATCGTCACGCTCTGACTTTTGCCGTCTAGTGGGTTTGGGTCGAGGCTCATCCTGGCCTCTCTGGTTACCAGGAACGGCGAGTGGCCAGCCAAATGGGGTGTCCAATATCTGTGCTGGAGGCAAGTTCTGCGGAGCTTACTGACACCCAAGTGTGCTTGTTTTCTTGTATGTTCCCTCCTCCCGGAGCCCCCCACCCCCACCCCGGGAGCTGTTTGCCCCAGAAGTCATCTGGAAGCCACCCCTCACCCCCGTCCTGTTTTCTGTACAATCCAGGCGCATTGGGAACACAGAGCTGTCTGTCCCTCACTGGGGAGTCCCCAGGACAGGTGAATGGATAGAAATTTGTATAAGGGGAGCAAAACTGTGTCCTACTACTGGGAGCAGCTTGGGCACCAGGGTTCCCTTTGGGGCCAAAATTCCAGCATCCAGGACATGGCCAGGGCCAGAGTGGACCTGGGAAGGGGCCACGGAGCTGCACAGCACCGCCCTGGGACAGAGGGGCTGCCTCCAGGGATCCACTGTGACCCTGAATGGAGAGAGAACCAGAAGCCCCACAAATGATGGACATTAGCTTCCACCTCCCCTGGCAGGAGGGAGATCTGGATTCAAAGTTGATTTAAAATAAATGGGAACGGGTGGCACCTGTGGCTCAAAGGAGTAGGGTGCCGGCCCCATATGCCAGAGGTGGCGGGTTCAAACCCAGCCTTGGCCAAAAAACCTGCAAATAATAATAATACTACTAATAAAATAAAATAAATGGGAAAATGGATGTCTCTGTGCTGCTGTGCATGGGGTGAACTTCACCCTGTGGACAGGTGGTTCCCAGGCATGGTTCAATGTGTGCCCATCAGAGGGAAGAGCTCCCTAGGATGTGGGTAGCAACTCAGCCCCCAGGGCAGGGAAGGCTGAAGGAGGGAGTCACCCCTGATAGGCTAAGGAAATTGGGCTTCACCTTTGGAATAATAAATGGGGAGATACCAAAGGGTCCTTTTCTTTCTTTTAAGGACCGTGATGTGAGCAGATTTGCATTCCTGAGACAGTCCCCTGGCTGCGGTATTGACAGCGGCTATGGGGAACACAGAACCCCGGAGCCCGAGGCTATCCTGGCAGGGGGGTGGTGGCAGGCGGTGCCGTTCAGGCCGGAGACAGGGGCCTGAGCTCGAGTGGGCGGGAAGATGAGTCTCCTGCTGGAGCGCACTCAGGGCAGGAGCCTCTGAGGACAGGCACCGGACAGGAAGTGGGGAACCCAGCCCCACGCTCATGACAGTGCAGTTTGGGGGGAGTGTCTAGGCTATGTGGACAAATAACAAAAGCTGTGGGGGTGATGATGTTACCAGGGGCACTGTGAAGAGAGAGAGACCTGGGTAGACACGGCTGATTCTGTGGCTTTAAAGTATTGCAAAGTCCTCTGCCGGGATGGGCTGCCCCTGTCTTTTTATTGCCAGCCCCGATACTAAATTTATCATCATTCCCCCAGCCTTGTTGTACAGAGATTTTCCTATAAAAATGATCAACACTCAAGCTTTCTGTTACCGTTAACATTACAAGTCTTAGAAGAATAGAGTGAGTGTGTGGCCTCGTGCGCGGCTGTTAGGAACTTCCTTGTTTGCATAATGAGATTCTTAGCTTCAGGTTAGCTTATAAAGTTCCTAATTAAATGGGGAGGGGGAAATACATTTATTATTTATTTATAAGCAAACAGCCTTTGATAACAAAGCCGGACGCTTTTATGACATGCATTGACACGATCTTTCTAAAACCCGGGCTTATCAGGGACAGCTGTAAAGAACAGGATTGAGTGTTCTTACAAACACATCAGAACTCAGCGACAGGGCAGGGGGATTCGTCACGTGATCACAGCCACTGAGAAGACACACCGGGGCTCCTTTTGGGGACAGGATGCAGTTGGACTTTGGAACCAAAATTGTAGCCGGATTGGCCAATAAGCGAGAAGACAGAGTAAAACTCTTGTCCCCAACCCTGTCCCAGCCTCCTCGGTGCTTTGTTTAATGAAGGGCAGAAAAATCCACCATCTTGAAAACTGACTTCATTAAAACTGACTTCTGCTTATAATTCAATCATACTGTGCCTTCTCTGCTTTCAGGACAAACACACCCAGTCTGCCCCCAGTCTGGACACTCGACAATGTCCCACTGCTTTCCTCCTGATGATGAGATTCCTGGGCTCCCTCCACGCCCCGCCTGTCCTGCAGCGGAACCATCTTCTCAGGAGCCAGGTCCTGCCACTCTCCTGCCCAGGCCCCTTCACCTTGCTGGTAGCTGGTCTCATTACCTGGCTGGCCCACACCATCTGGTCTGGGGCTCCTGCAGGCAGGTGGGGCTGGACCTTCTGTGCTGTCCTTAAGGAACTTGCTACAATTTTGCTTCCCCAGAAATACTGCAGACACTCCTTCTTTGGGCTAGCCTCCTCCTCTCCTTGTGAAAATACTTTGAAGTATTTGAAAGTCTAGATTGCTAGAACTTTAAAATGTCTTGGGCCTTAAGGGAATGGGATTGGACCTGTTTCACGGGAGCAGACAGCGAGAACCTTTGTTTCTCTGTCTCTTCCCGACACTGTTTTGGTACAATGTTGTAAAGACTTCAAGGGCCGGAGGAGCCCTCTTCCCTCTACCTGTTCATCGTCATTGTGGATTAACCTGCCTCCTCCCGCTCTCACACAAAGGCTTTATGACTATCACATTGTCTCAGACGGAATGGCAAATACACTCTTCTAAATTGGAAAGGAAAAGAAAACAAGCTGCATGGGAAAGAAAATAAACTGTAACTAATTAAATTGTTGTAACTCATAAACCAGCCCTGTAGAGAAAATGCTGTGATCCAGGGCACGCCTAATGGCAGGGCTTTGGGACGCCGGGAGTGTTGGGGAGGATTGCTTGAGGCCAAGAGTTTGAGACTAGCCTGAGCATCATAGCAAGACCCTGTCTCTACTAAAGTAATAGAAAAATTAGCCCGGTGTGATGGCATACACCTGTGGTCTCAGCCACTAGGGAGGCTGAGGCAGGAGGATGGCCTAAGCCTGGTGAGGGTCTCTGTGAGCTGTGATGATGCCACAGCTTGGGTGACAGAGCGAGACCCTGCTTTGACAAAAGAAAAGAAAAAACAAAGAAAATTCTACTATAGTTCTCTGTTCTGCCACTACAATGAAGACTTTACTTTTCCACTTTGGAGGACTGACCCCATTTCTTTGGTGTCTGTGTTACCTGAAGGGCTATTCCCAGTCATACAGCTGAATAAACTCTTTTAAACTAGATTCTGATCCTTTAGATTATTTCAGGTTGACGCCCCATTGTTTTTGTGTCTGACACCTAAGCCTTGGCACTAGTTCCCTGTGGCTGTCCTAACATAGAACCACAAACCCCGTGACTTGAAACAACAGAGATTTATGGTCTTACAGTTTTGAAGGCCAGAAGTCCAAGGTCAAGGTGTTGGCAGGGCCCACACTCCCACATGGCAGGAGCCTTTCCCGCCCCTCCCAGCTTCGGGTGTCGCTGGCGTTCCTTGGCTGGTGGCAGCAACACTTCGGTCTCCACCTCCATTTTCACACGGCCTGCTTGGTCTCCTCCTCTTCTAAGGCCACCCTACCCCAGTGTGACCTCATTTTTAAGCCACTCCTCCTCAGCTCAGCCTCTAGCACTTGGTGGAGTCCCCTACCCCCTGTATTCAGTCGGCCCGTCTCTGTGTCTGTCTCCCACCTGAACGCACTCACCTTGAGCACTGGGTCTACACAACCCCCATTTCTCTTGAGCAGTGTCTTTCAACATTTTTATCTTCAAAAAAAAAAAAAACCTTGAACCTATAGTTAAACGTCTGTGGCACGCTTAAGTTATGTTGAATTAAAAAAAGAGTTAAAAAAAAAAAAGAATATACTTACTGTGCTTTGAACTTCTTTTGAAAATAATGTAATTAATGATTGTTAAACATTTTCACAGCACGCCTAAGTCCTCCTCTTGCAGCACACCAGGGTGCCGGGCCACACGGTTGACAATCACTGCTCTAGAGCCTGGACAAGTATGGCACAGAGTAAATGTCCCACACGTTCTTCCATTCATTGAACTTCAGAGTGAACAGCAGGTCAGAGGTTGCAGCAATGGCCACAAGACTCATGCCACCCTGCACGCATCTAGTGCCTTACTAGTGCAATGTTTTCAAAGGCAATATTTCCCCAAATCCACACAATCACCAGCAGGATAGGCCAGACCAATCCAGATTTCCTCACGTTACAAGGAAGGGCACAGAAGCCAAGCTCACATCAAATGGAAGAGCCAGGTCACAGGAAATTTCCAGATCATAGATTGTTTTTGAGACAGAATCTCATTCTGTCGCCTGGGTAGGGGCTGTGGTGTCATCACAGCTCATAGCAACTTCAAACTCTTGGAATCAAGTGATCCTCTTGCCTGAGTCTCCTGAGTAGCTGGGACTGTGGGTGCCTGCCGTCATGCCCAGCTATATTTTAGAGACTGGGTCACTCTTGTTCAGCCTGGTCTTGAACTTCTGAGGTCAAGCAATCCACCTGCCTTGGCCTCCCAGAGTGCTAGGATTGTAGGCATGAGCCACCGTGTCTGGCCCCAGACCACAGATTGTTAGAGCTGAAAAGAATCTCATGAAACACTGGGTCTAATGTCATTTTATGAATGAGCAAACTGGGGCCAGAGGACACTCTCTTAGCTGCCCAATGGTGGAGCCTGAGTTAGATCCCCAGTCCTTTAGTTTATAATGGAATTCCAAGCAGGTGACTCAAGACATTCAGGATCATTGCAGTAAACCTGCATCCTCCCAAAATGTGGACGCGGCAAGACAACACTCCTTTTGAGTGTGTGGCACCAAGCAGCCTGGTGGGAAGACTGACACAACCTCTTCCGGGCTTGGTGACCTTGGGAGAGCTCGTAAATCCCTGCGCGTCTAGGCATTGGTGATTAATGGGATATAATCCCAGTTGAACCTACTTTTTAAAAAAGAATGCCTGGAAATCTTTAGCTCCAGGCAGAAAACCCTGCTGCTGGTGGCTCACCTAAGAGCTGACACAGACTGAGCAAGAGGTAAATACTGAATTCATGAACACAGGTGGAACTCAGGCACAGTTGAACTTGAACTTGAGTGTGGGGAGGGGAGAGGATTCTATGGCAGGAGACCCTCCTGGAATTATTTTTTTTTTTTTTGGCCGGGGCCAGACTTGAACCCACCACCTCTAGTAGGGGGCCGGTGCCCTACTCCTTGAGCCAAAGGTGCTGCCCCCCTCCTGGAATTTTTAGTTCATTCCCCAAAAGTGATGCATCACATATTCCTCATGTGTATGGGGTTTGTGTGGCCCCCAAATCTCATTCTCAGGTGGGCAAGGGGAAGCTTGAATTAGGGAAACTTGGCGTTGTCATACAAATTACAGTAGAATAATAAACTCCACTATCTCAGTTTCCAGGCAGTTAGAGGAACCATTCCAGTGAAGACACCGGCTTAATAGATGGCTGTGGCCAAAAGCCCATAAAATACACCACGAAGAGTTTTGGAAACAAAATTTAAAATAGATCCCCACTTTCCTATATAACTTAGGACACCATATGCCCTGTAATTTGGTTCTATGTCAAGAAAATTCTCGAAGAACCATTAAAATAATCATGGGGATGGAAGGCTGACATTGGAGTTGGAATAAAAGTTAGGATTTTCTTTTTGTAGGTTAGAAAGAGGATGGCTCAGCATATAAAGAGGAAATTCTCCATATGGTCATTTCTGTTTATTTACCAAATGCCTCTGGGTTCAGGCTCTGGAATCCAGCAATGCATAAGACAAGTCAAACTTACGGGGTCACTGGATATTCATATAAATTTGTTTCCCAGCCTTTGAAAAATTAGTTGGATAATTCTTCCATAAAGATCTCACGAAGCTTGAGAGGGGCACATTTGAAATTAGAAAGAGAACCGTGCACGGTGCCGAGGACTGGTCCCAAGTGGATATTTGGTAGGTTCATATTAATGTAACAAAAGACGTGTTCATATTATTAATACCCTCTATATGTATGATAATACAACTTCCCAGAGAAAAAGCGGACAAAGGACGGCAGACGATTCAGAAAGGAGAGATACAAATGACCAAATTAACGTGCAAAAAGAAATGCAAGTTAAATACGTGCAAAATCAAATGCAAATTAAAATATAACTGCAGAGTTGCTGGTAAACTTTTAGAATTAGTAGCTCTGCTAGAAGAAGAGACTAAAATAAGAGATTTTAAAATAAAGTCTGATAAATCCATGCAAGGTACACAATGATTGATTAGTGAGAAGTTGGGTATCAGGGGATACGAACGTCAACCCTCACCAACCAGCTTGTTAGCAGAGTCTCTCTGCCTATCAGCTGATTTAATCTAACCTGAGATTTCTGGTCCAAAGGTTCAGGGATCCGTTCCTGGGGACCCCTGTAAGGAGGCGGAAAATGCTGACTTGAATTTTTGGCGCATGGCCCAGCTGGGCGTTCTTATGTAACAGTTGCTTCAGCTTGCTAGTATGAGACCTTGCGAAATAAAAGCTAAGAAGGCCCAAGATAAATATGTGGCCAGGTTACAGCCAACTTGAGACAGTCTGTCTCTGACATTTACTGTCGAGATCGTGTCTCTAACATTCGCCTAACATTCGCCGTCTATAAACATGGAGAGGAGTTAGGAAGTGGAAGGCTGTGCTATAGCCGCAGCCCATTGTTCTCTTGTCTCTGTTACTTTATTTTCAGTCTCCAGCTTGGCGAGACAGTCCATGAAACCCAGCGAGGGCCTAAACACGAGCCCACACACGCAAAAGTCATAGAGGGAGAAACGCGATCAACTCTGTTCTGTGGATGCACCAGCTGCCGTCTCTTTTCTGACTGTTGCTGGATCTTTCCAGCAAAAACTTTGAACTCTCCCTTCTCCGGAAATCAGGTATTGGTAGACCAGGTGATTTATTTGTTTAGCATCCTGTGCCTTTATTCTCAGAAGAAAGGGAATGGGACAGAACACTCTGTCAAATAAACAATTGCCCAAGGTCTTGGGCAAGAGAAATTGGGACAGGAAACAGACGGTAGACTCTTTGCCCCAGGTAACTGCCTGATAAGGTAAACAAGGCCTGTACAATGGGTTCCTGTCCTTCATGTGATAAATATTTATATGCTGAGCCCTGTGTTTGAAAGCACTAAACCATTTCTCAGTCTGAACATTGACCTTTGGATGCAAAACAGGAGGCTGATTTCCTAGGTGATGTAATTAATTTTTGTGGCTCGGAGTTATACTGAGAACAAGAGAAATTGTTTTCATGATTGTTTAAAAAGTGATTCAGCTGGTCTATGCGGCTTTCAGGGCACAGTGTTGACTTACAGTCTCAGACTTTTCTGGAATTCAACGATTTTAGGAAGATTACGGTGGGAGTTCCTTGGGAAAAACTCAGGTCCTCCCGATGTTAGAAGTGGTGATTTGGGTTGGTGTGTGGCTTTGTGTTATTCCTGATACTGGGGTCTTAACGTGGCCCCAAATGTCTTGGTAACCTAAATGTATTTTTCTTTAGCATTAATAAAACGTGCAGGAAAACGGTTCTGATATGGTGAGCAAAATTATCCTCCCGCCAAACCAAAGTAAAAGGCAAGTGATAAACAAGCAAAGTTATTTGCCACAAGATAGCACCATCTCTCTAGATGGTAGGAACTGTCCTGCTTGTCATATCCTTGTCACTCGTCACCAAGGACCGGTACATCTGAAGATCTTACTGTTTTGCCCCTGAAATATCTCAAATCCTCCCCCCCCCAAATCTGCATTTTGCTGGACTCCAGAGCTTCTCCAGGTCACGGGTCCTTCTCTCACTAAGTGGCACCTTCTCCAGTGCCACTTGCCATGGCTCTTCCTCTCCTTCCTCCCCAGCTGTCTTTTGTCAGGCCACTCAAATTGTCCTTCATGAGCACCTTGGATTCATCCCTCCACATCATTCTGTGGTCATAGCCTCCATTTTCTTTCTGGTTTTTTTTTTTTTTTTTTGAGATAGAGCTTTTGTCACCCTCAGTAGCGTGCTATGGTGTCACAGCTCACAGCAACTCCTAACTCTTAGGCTCTAGCGATCCTCTTTCCTCAGCCTCCTGAGCACCTGCCACGATGCCCGGCTGTTTTTAGAGACTGAGTCTCACTCTCCCTCAGGTTGGTCTCCAACTCCTGAGCTCAAGACATCCATCTGCCTCGGCCTCCCAGAGGACTGGGATTACAGGTGTGAAGCACCACCCCCAGCCATGGCTTTCACTTTTTCTGGGATGCCCTCATGTCCCACCTGGGCCACCAAAATAGACCCCCGTGATCTCTGCCATCCACTCTACTACCCCCATTCTGTTGTTCCCAATGAAACCAGAAGAACCGTTCCCAGACACAGACTTGATGGGGCTTGATGGGGCCGCGACCAGGCCATGACCTGTGACTTCCTCTCACCCTGAGGATAAGAGAAAGATCCTGCCTCGGCCCCCGGGGCCTGTCCCACTGGCCCCTCTCACCAGCCTCGAGTTGGTTGCACGGAGTTCCAGCCACACACCTTGCCATCTCTTTTCCTCTTTACTTGAGCTCTCAGGACTTATGGATAACCAGGAGTTGCTGATATATTTGCTCATTTGTTTGCTGTCCATCTCTCCTGTCCCTAAGGGCAGGGGTTTGGTTGTCCCGTTTGCAGCTTTAGCCCCCGCAGCTCACAGTAAACTCCTGCACATCCAAGGGTACTCGGTGAAGAGTTTGGAATAAATGAATGGATGACCCACACCTGGAAGGCTCCAGGGTGAGGGGTGGTGAATTCATCCAAGAAAATGTCAGAGCGTGGCGTGGAGAAGACCCTAAGCAGGAGTCCAGGCCCCAGCAGGTGCCTCATTCACAGCTGCACACAGTGTCTACGAAGGCAGACTCAAGGTTTGCTGACCGACTATCTGATGTTGTCTCCCCTGTCTGCAGCTCTGTGTTTTGGGCCTGACCTCTACTTCCCTTCATTTCTCATTCTCACAGTTTGGTGCACATTACCTTCCTTCATGTCCCTGGAGGGAGGGACACCCAGCTGCTTCAGGCCTCAGGGCCTTTGTACGTGCTGGTATCTTTGCCTGGAATACTCTGCAACCCCTGTCCTCACCTGACCATCTTTAGTTATCTCCAAATCATCATTAGCATCTCAAGTGTCACCTATTAAGGAAAGCTTTCTTTGCCCCCAAATTAGATGGGTCCCAATGTCACTTTATGTCACTTAGCCCAGTCTATAATCACATATTTGGGTAATTCTTCCAATATTGTCTATCTACCTTCCTGCTCCAGAAGGGGAGGGATTGTGGGGTTTTTTTTTTTTTTCCATTTCAGCATATGGGTCAGTATCTAACACAGAGCCTCGTCCAAAGAGGTGCCCACTGAACATGCAGACATTTTATGTAACAAAAGAAGTATTGCTATTTTAATACCCTATATATGAGATGTGAAAATGCCAACTGAAAAGAATAGAAAAACTACAACAGGCAAAGGATAGTAACTATTCAGAAAGAAGAAATGCAAAAGGCGATTAAAATTACTGCAAATTAAAATATAAAAGACCATTTCAATATGCCAATTTGGCAAACTTTTAAGTATTTAGCTAATTAATTTTCTTTTTTTTTTGAGACAGAGTCTCACTTTTTCCCCCTCCGTAGAGTGCCTTGGTGTCACAGATCACAGCAACCTTCTTGGGCTCAAGCAATTCTCTTGTCTCAGCATCTCAAGTAGATGGGGCTACAGGCATCCGCCACAATGCTTGGCTATTTTTTAGAGATGTGATCTCGGGTCTTGCTCTTGCTCAGGCTGGTCTTGAACCTGTGAGCTCAGGCGATGCACCCACCTCAGCCTCCCAACTGCTGGGATTACTGGCATGAGCCACTGCACCTGGCCTTGGCAAACTTTTAAAAAAGTAATAGTAGCATCTATAGATTCAAAGCAATCCTATCAAAGTGCCAATAGTATTTTTTTTTAACAGAAACTGAAAAACACATGCTAATTCATATGGAATCTCAAGGAACACTAAAATTCAAAACAATATTGAAAAAGGAGAACAAAACTGATTACAAAACTTATGTAATAAGTTGTAATTATAAAGTTATAGTAATCAAAAAAGTATAGTAGACATATTGACGAATGAAAAAGAGCAGAAATGCCCAGACCTTTCAATGGGGAAAGGACAGTCTATCTAGCAAATGGTGCTGGGAAAACTGGGTGTCCAAATGCAAAAGAAAGAAGTTAGACCCTTACCTCATACCACTCAATTAACTCAAAATGGACCAAAGAGCCAAATTTATAAACTCTTAGAAGAAATCATAGAAGAAAAGTTTTATGACGTGGGATAGGGCAATGATTTCTTGGCTATAACACACTGAAGGCATAGGCAGCAAAGAGAAATACATAAAAAATTGGAATTCATCAAACTGAAAATTATTAAAATTATTACTACTAAACAATCAAAAATAGACAAAGAACCTGAATTGACATTTCCCCAAAGATGATAACACAAATGGCTAACAAGTATGTGAAAAGGTTGATGCTCAACCTCACTAATCATTAGGCAAAAGGAAATCAAACCACAGGAGATACCATTTCACATTCACTAGGATGGCTATTATCAAAAACAAAACAAAACAGAGAATGATGAATGTTGGCAAAGGTGTGGAGAAATTAGCCCAGCTGGTGGGAATGCAGAATTGTGCAGCTGCTGTGTATTACATCTCCTTGAAAAATTAAAAATAGAATTACCAGATCTAGCAATTCCACCTCTCGGTATACAGCCAAAAGAACCGAAAAGAAATACATGTACTCCCCTGTTGATAGCCACACTATTCAAGGTAACCAAAAGTTAGAAACAACCCAAGTGTCCACCACAGATGAATGAATAAACAGCATGTGGTGTATGTGTATACAGACAATAGATGCTGTAGACTGAACTATATCTCTTTAAAATCCACATGTGGAAGTGCCAACCCCCCAAAGTGATAGTATTGGGAGATGGAGCCTTTGGGAGGCAATTAGGGTTAGGTGAGGTCATGAGGGTGGGGCTCTTATGATGAGATTAGCGCCCTTATATGAAGAGATACAAGACAGCTTGTGCCCCACCATGTGAGAACACAAACAAGAAGGTAGGAAGAGAGCCCTCACCAGAAACCCGCCATGCAGACAACCGATCTTGGGTTTCTAGCCTCAAGAACAGTGAGAAAATAAATTTATTGTTATTTAACCCATCCAGTCTCTAGTACTTTGTTATGGCAGCCAGAGCCAAGACAACGGAATATTAGTTAGCCTTAAAAAGGAAGAAAATTCTGGCACACTCTCCAGCAAGGAGGAAGCTTGAGGATCTTATGCTAAGTGAAATAAGCCAGTCAAAAAAGGACAAAGTTCAATGCTCAGCAGTTTGGGACCCAGTGCACGTACGCCCAATACTGTATGAGTTCACTGATAATCCCACTCGTTTGAGTCAGAGACACCCACCGCAGTCCAGTCCATACAGACAGAGAGTAGAATGATGTGTGCCAGAGTCTAGGAGGGGACAGAGATTGGGGAGCTAGTGTTTCAGAGGGACAGAGTTTCAGTTTTGCAAGATTAAACAAGTTCTGTGGATGGGTGATGGTTGCACAACAATGGGAAAATGCTTATTGCTACTGAACTGCACACTTAAAAATAGTTAAAAAGGGCAAATTTTATGCTATGTCTTTTTACCCTAACTTGTTTAAAATAAATTCTTTTAAAAAAGTAATCCAGCTAACACAGCGTGACGCTTACTGATCAGGGGCTTCATCTTCAAAACTTTGGGGAAACTGAGGCAGTAAGTAGCTCAGGGGTCAAGAATGTATGGCTTACTGGCCAAACCTGTGTTCCTGGAACACGGCCATGCCACTTTGTTGGGTGTTAGCCTTGGCGTGGGGGTGGGGAGGCCACAGCCCCGAGGCCCCGTTTTATAGTTAATAGGTCTCCATGTTTTATTTGTGTCTAAGTTGATTTATCACATTTGAATATTTTGACCTAGGAAAGAGGGCCCTGGTCCTGTTGTCTGGGGCTCCAGAAGTCTATGCAGGTCTCATGGACAGGACGGTGGGGAGAAAGAACCTCAGATGGGTCCACCGAGGGCTGCATCTTTCCACCTCATGGCTCTGCACCAAGAATAGGTCATTGTACCAGCGTGGTGAGTGGCAATCAATTCTGCAAAATAGAAAATACTGGCCTGCAGCACTTTAGTAAGCGTATGTATTGGAATCGACTGCTTCTGTTGCACACTCTAGTCTGGAGGGCGAATACATCTTCTTCTGCGGTCCCAGTCAAAAGACTGATAGAGCCCCGCAGGATGAACGCAGGGTGGGACCCTCAGAAACACTCAGCGGGAGAGAGCAGCAGGCCTGCAGGCCCCTCGCTGCGTCCAGGGAAGTCTGGCTACCAGGTAGATGAGGGGCCCAAGCTCCAATCAGCATGGCCACCTTCACCTGGCTGGCTGCCGGCTCACCTGGACCCCAGCAGAAGTCTCCGCCCCACACTTCTCCCTCCACCATCCATTCTCCTCATTCAGCCAGACGTTTTGACAATGGAAAGTCAGATCTGCCACTCTCTTAGAACGTTCCCGTGGCTTCCCTTTGGATATGGATAAGCCCAACATCTTGGATGAGCTGGGCATGCGCTGCCTCTCCTGGTCCTGCTGTCTCCTGGCTTCTCCTGGGTCCCAATTAAGCCGCCACTGTCCTGTGATCCTCCAGGGTTAGGCTAAGTTTCTTTGGTCTCAGGGCTGGTCCCTTTGGTCTCAGGGCTGGTCCCTCGTGTGATCCAGGTCTCAGCTCAAATGTCACCTCTCTAGTGAGACCTTCTGGGATCTCCTCAGTCCTGGGCACAGCACTTCTGTGGACTTGCAAACTCACAGCCCAGCTCCCCTGCCCACCAGAGAACGGCTCCAGGAGGGTGGCGGTCGTTACAGCCAGATCACAAAGCTTAGGACCATGCCTGGCATGCAGGAGGTGCTTAATAACTGCTGGTTAGATCAAATGCATGAGGTCTGAGAGCAATCTTCTTTCCTATGAGGGTTCTTGGTCTTAAATGCAGAAAGTCATAAATCTGTCTCAAATGTGTTAACTCTCCAAGGGCTTGAAAGGCAATGACCTTGGGCGAGTCATTCGACCTTTCTAAACTTTGGTTTCATCTTCTAACAAATGAAGATTTGGATCAGAGGATTCCCCAGGGTCTTTCTAATTATAAAACTCTACAACTATAATAGCATATAACTACGTACCACCAAGTTTTTATTTCTATATTGTTCTCTTCCCACTGGGAAGGAATAAAAAAGGATATATTTATAGTGTTTAAGAAAAGAGATAAAAGCTTCAAACCCTACAATAAAGAAACGTTATTTTCTCATTTCTGAAGTGTTCTGCTTCTGGCATTTTGATGTTATAGCTTTTAAATGTTTTGAAACATAGTTGACAGCATAGACCTATTTTGAGAGTCCTAACAGCTTTCTTAAGAGGGGCTATTTGGGTGACAAATGAAAGAAATATACACTAGTGGCTTTAGGCTAGTATTTTTTTTTTTTTGTAGAGACAGAGTCTCACTTTATCGCCCTGGGTAGAGTGCCGTGGCATCACACTGCTCACAGCAACCTCCAGCTCTTGGGCTTAAGCAATTCTCTTGCCTCAGCCTCCCGTGTAGCTGGGACTACAGG
>CAUYON010137232.1:0-10414 GCA_963573935.1 Arctocebus calabarensis | reverse complement strand
TATCCTGAGACATTACTGTATTTTCTGATGACTTCCAGGAGTCTTGTGGTTTAGTCTTTGGGTTTCTCTAAGTATAAGATCATGTCATCAGCAAAGAGGGAGAGTTTGACCACCTCTGCTCCCATTTGGATACCCTTTATTTCATTGTCTTGCCTAATTGTATTGGCTACCACTTCCAGCCCTACATTGAATAGTAATGGTGACAGAGGACAACCTTGGCTGATTCCAGTTCTAAGAGAAAAAGTTTTCAGTTTTACTCCATTCAGTAAAATATTAGCAGTGGGTTTGTCATAGATAGCTTCAATCAGTTTCAGAAATGTGCCACCTATGCCTATACTCTTCAGTGTTCTAATTAGAAAAGGATGCTGGATTTTATCAAATGCTTTTTCTGCATCTATTGAGAGGATCATATGATCTTTTGAGTTTTTGCTTCTGTCAATATCGTGGATAATGTTTATGGACTTGTGTATGTTAAACCAGGCTTGCATCCCTGGGATGAAACCTACTTGATCATGATGTATGACTTTTTTAATGATAAGCTATAATCTATTGGCTAGGATTTTATTGAGAATTTTTGCGAGTGGAATTGGTCCAAAATTCTCCTTTTTAGTTGGATCTTTTCCTGGTTTTGGTATCAGGGTGATATTTGCTTCGTAGAACGTGTTGGGGAAGATTCCTTCCTCCTCAATTTTTTGGAATAATTTCTGCAGTATGGGAGGTTTAGGTATTTTTTTTTAATTTGACTTGAATGATCAAATGGAACAGAAGGACTTCATAGAAAGAAAATGAAAGGAAACTATTACGTCTATTCATCTTTTAGTTCTCCATCTTACTAACCCACCTTGAATCAAAGGACATACCCCAAAGTCTTTGTGCTTCAAAATATAAGAGTTGAAAAATATCCAAAGGGTCATCCTCTTTACATCTTTTCTTTACAAATGGAAAATGGAGGCCCAGAGAGGGGGAGTAATTGTGCTGAGTCACACAGCAGTTTCTGACGAAGCTGGGACTGTGACCCAGCTCTTCTTAATACATGAGCTCACCCTGCAATGCAGGGCTTTGGTCCAAAGGATTTTATCCACTTACTTATTCCTCTGTAGACATAGTTTTAATGCCAAAAAATTATTATAATAAGGTAGTGTAAAATGATTTAAAAGTCTATTTTAGGAATAGTATCCACTCAAAAAATCTGAAGCTCGTTATTGAGCAGAAAGGGAAATAGGCCTGAATTGCTCTGGAAATCCTGAATAAATCACACTTGCCCCTTTACCTGTGAGCCTTTTTCCTGTCTGAACACTGAAGGTGAACTGTGCCACCCCGGGTTTTTTTTCTCCTGTGTCTCATAGATTTTTCACGTCCACAACTCTACCTGGTGCAACATTATAAATGAAGCAAGAGACTACATTTTACAGTCACTAACAAAACCAGCAAAATCTTTTCTTTAATTATCCCAGAAATAAAGATGTATTCTTTACCACAGTGGATGGAAGCATGAATTTTTATGAACAAGTAGGTCAAAAAAACATGTTTTGGAGATCTACGTTTCATGGACTGATTTATTTTCTTCATAGAATTGGCTGTGTTTTTTGGCAGAACCCGCAAGATGCAATGACAGTCTGTTGTTGAGAGCAAAAAGCAAATAGTGTATTATTGACCTTGCTAGGCACCGTGTTGGAAGCAAGTAGCAGGCTCCAATCTTCCCTCCTTTCCCGTGCATCTCCTCAGAGGATAGTTAACATATTTTGTTTTACCTTCTCAAAAGAGGGACAGTGCTGCTCAAAACCAAAGATTTAAGTAGGCCAGTCTGCTGGAGTTGAGGTGCAAAGGTCTCTGCTTTTTTGCTGAGCTTTATTTCAGGGAGTCTCAAGCCATCTAGCTCAGACAATGGTCAGGAAATCAAACATGGTAGGCCAGGCAAGTAATACATGTGGGGAGGTGGATGGAGCTGGGAGGCTCTGCATAATGGGGAGCCTTTGCCTCATCTATCCTACAAGGGCAGCCAAGACGTAGCTCCAGCCCCAGGGAAGAATAAGAGCCCCATTAGCCAGGTCTTCTTAACTTGTAAAAAAATCAGAATCCAATTATTTCATGTGTAAGAGTCTTGATTCTAAAATTAGTTAACATTTTAAACACTGTATAAACCAAATAAAATATATCTTTGGTCTAGCCACAGTCCCGGGGCCCCCCATGGATGACACCCTGACTTCCCCAGCATCCCTCCCCCATGCACACACACTGGCAAGTGCGATCCAGACCAGCCAACTCCACATGGACATGAAACTATTTTGGATAGGGTCTTGAGAATTGCAGGAAAAGGCAAAGCTTCTGCTTATTTTAGTGCTAGATCACTTGAACCTGCCCAGCCTCAGCACAGAGAATTCTTCCTGATGTCCAGCCTTGCCTGATCAAGTTCAACTTCAGGACTTGGGTCTGAAATCTCAGCATTATGGAGTGTTTTTTCTAGACTAATTTTGTTGCAGTTTTGTTCCATATTGATGAATTTACCCAGTTGTCTTCTGGGAAAGCCATACACAAGAATCGCATGTCCTGGACACTTTTCTTTCTTTCAATTGCCTGCAGGCCCTGTTACAATTGCCCTGTTACACCTCACACCCCATAAAGCTACCTGTGTATGTCTGAAGGTGAGGGGAGTGAGCAGAAAATAAGGATCAACATACCTGATGTCTCCGTGAACCTAGCTGACTGTATGTCCCACTTCATCGACTCATTATACACACACCAAAAATTTTGGAAGACCCTGCTATAGTTCACTATTAAAGCTGCAGTAATCTTATTTAATGAAAAAATTCTATTTTCATTCTATTTCACACACCAAAAATTTTGGAAGACCCTGCTATAGTTCACTATTAAAGCTGCAGTAATCTTATTTAATGAAAACATTCTATTTTGTTGCCACCTCTAATACTTCAGGGATCACAGCATTCCTGTAAATAATTAGAATTCAGTAGGACTAATTATCCATTATGGGGTAATCAAAATGCTTTACATAGCCTTTGGTTCCAAAGACTTCTTCATGTAATTAAAGAATGTCACATTTTAGCAATTGGTCTTTCTTATTATCTTCATACTCCGTTAATAAGTTTTTAATTGAAAATCATCTTAATGAGTAAAGCTACAGTGTGTTAACTGGACAAACCAAGTATCTAATAGTCATCATTAATAACTTGGGAAGCCATCGGCTCTCTCATGCAATTTATTGAGCACTTATCCTGTGTAATTTTATTTACTAATAATAGACTAATGGGTTATTTCTTCTGGAAAGTACTCAACAAACCCATCATTAGAAAGAATCTTTGAGTAAGATCAACTACATTTTATATGTGAGCACAATCATGCTTCCTGTTTTCTAGACCTGCTTTCCTTGCTGAGGAGGAAGAAGGTTAGATGGAATCTTTTTCTAGTGGTCTTTTATAGTCCTGGCTTTGTGAAGAAGGTTGGGCTTTGGACTCTAGTTCTTGGCTTTCAGTGCTTGCTCTGCCACTCACTCACTGAGTGACCTTGGGCAAGTTTCTCTTTAAGCATCAATTTTCCCATCCGTATGAGAATAATAGTATCACCAATCTTCATGGTGATTTTAGCATAATGCTTGTCATGTGGAAAACACCTGCCTCATTCCCAAGAAGTATTAGCTACCAATATCCCAGCACCAAAGTAAATGCCAGTTCCTTAAAAGGAGGCTTTGCCCATTGAGAAGGAGTCTGACCTACTGGCTGGTCCTAGTTCTGCAATTAGCTAAACCTGACCCTGAGCAAGTGGGTTTTACAAGGCCCTTGGTTTTGAATCTATAAAGGAGGAGATTGGATTGGCATTGTTGATTCTTAACAGCTACTGATTTATAACCTCCCAGAGGTGAGAGCAGAGTGTTCCTGGCAATTATGAAATGTATATTTCTATCTATCTTGGTTAACTAACCTGAGCCTGAGGCTATGGGTTAAAATGAACAGATCTATCACATTGTCTAGGATGGAGTATTTTATAGCCAAGTACAGACAATATAGCTTTTCTTTTTTTGTATTTTTATAGAAGGAAATATTCCCTTAAGCAAGAAACACTGAGAGCTCTTTCTCTTTCTCTCTCTCTCTTTTAATTTCAGATTAATGTAAGGGTACAAACAACCAGGTCACAATATTTGAATTTGTTAGGTAGAGTCCCTCTTTTAGTTGTGTCCTGCACACAAAGGTGTGCCAGACACTCCTACATTGTGCCCATTCACTGGGAGAATCCCAACCCCCCCTCTCCTCACCCTCCTCCCGTGTTCCCCCTCCTCCCAACTTGAATTGGAATGAGTTTTTCTCCTGTGTGGGTGTGAATTAGATCATCTACTGGCTTCATATTAGTATTGAGTACATTGGATATTTGCTTTTCCATTCTTGTATACTTTACTGAAAAGAATGTGTTTCAATTCCATTCAGGTTAATACAAAAGATGTGAAGTCACCATCTTTTTTATAGCTGAATAGTATTCCATGGTATAGATATACCACAGTTTCTTAATCCATTCCTGAATTGATGGACATTTAGGTTGTTTCCACATCTTGGTGACTGTAAATTGAGTTGTAATAAACAAGGTAGGGAATATGTCCTTATGAAGATTTTACGAAGAAGACTTCTGTGGCAATTGCAAAAACAAAAAAATTAACAAATGGAACTTAATTAAACTGAAAAGCTTCTATACAACAAAGGACACAACAATCGAAGCAAATAGACAAACTTCAGAATGGGAAGAGATATTTGTATATTACAAATTTAACAAAGTCTTGATAACGAGGATCTACAGAGAACCCAAATTAATCAACAAAAAGGACCCAACAATCCCATCAATCACCGGGCAACAGACATTAATAGAACATTTTCTGAGGAAGACAGATGAACAGCTAACAGACATATGAAAAAATACTCATCATCACCCAGCCCAGCATGTAGTGTGCATAAAGTTGCAGGTGCTGCTGGTAAAACAAACAAACAAACAAACACCTCATCATTCCTAATCATAAAGAAATGGAAATCAAAACCTCCCTGAGATATCACCTAACTCCAGTAAGATTAGCCCACATCACAAAATCCCAGAGTCTCTGATGCTGGCATAGATGTAGAGAGAGGGGAACACTTTTACATTGTTGTTGGGACAGCAAATTAATACAGCCTCTTTGGAAAGAAATATGGAGAATCCTCAAAGAACTCAAATTAGATTTCCCATTTGACCTGCAATCCCATTACTCGGCATCTACCCAAAAGAGACCTCTCTCTCCCTGCTCCCTTTCTCCTCCCTGAGCAGTTGAGAGTTGGAGGGAAGAGACTAGATAGCTCAGCATCCTCCCTGCAGGAGCAGCCTCATGCCTGGAACACAGCTGAGTGGCTTGTCCTATAAGAGACCAACAGCTGCGCCCCTCTGTTGTAGCTAGTAGGTGGGTTTAATTCACAGAGAAAAGTGTGGGCAGTTGCATATCTAAACTATGTTGCAACTCAGCTTCATCAGTACATGCTGAGATTTTGATCTTTAGTTATCTCATTTCCAGTGATATATTTCTTAGTGAAGTCTAAATCCAGAGGTAGGGGTTGTGAACTGATTTATATTTGGCCCCCAAAGTTCCAGTAAATTTCTTAGGGTTGATTTGGACTGCTTAGAAGAAAAATGCTTGAACCCAGTATGACTTGTTTATCCTACAATACAATTTCCTAACCAGGCCAGACCACAAGGATCCAAAATTTCCAAGGACCTATAAACAGATTTTCCTAGTTAAAGGTGAGAGCCTTCAGACTCCAGCTTCCCAGCCGCCACTTTCTGAGCCAAACCTCCTTGGTTGAGGGCTTTTTCCTTGGAATGTGACTTTCTCCATGGTTCCACCCTGCCTCAGCTAAAAGGTTCTCTGTTCCAGCTCTGCAATCCTGAGGAACTCTCCATGTTGTTCTTATGTAAACATTCTAGGCCAGAAATAATTTGCAGGATGAAAGGGGTCTTATTTCAGCTCTGCTTGTGCTGTTTGACATGGGTACAAGGATTTTTCTCTGTGCTTTTATTCAGCACTCCCTACACAGCACTAATCAGGAAAATGTTCTCTTCTTCCGGACTTCACATTAACTACTTGAACATCCTAAAGTATTCCAGCAGCTCAGGTGATTGCACACATCATTGCCAGAATAACTATGTTTATGTCCTTCCATTCTTTTTTGCTGGTTCTTGCAAGTGGTTCAAGATAGATATGAAATTTTCTCATAAGGAACATATTAAGTTGTCTAGAAAATAAAAATAAAATCAGCATTTGTTTCCCTACAAGATAAACTAATCCCAAGCTTCCTCTTACAGATAATATCCGTGTCTAAAACCAGTGTGATTCACTTTCCTGAGATGATGCATGGAGCTGTAGAATTTAAGTCCTTTCTAACCACCCCACTGTGGTCTGTATCTGATACAGTAATGAAGATGCAGTGTAAGTTTGAGGTACAGTTGATAGCTCTGCCAGGCATCCACTGATTCCACAAATGGCTTCTTTTCCAGGTTGTACAAAGAGCTGATAAGCCATTTACTCTTATCGCCATAGCTTGTCTTCCATATTGATCTACCCTTTTCACTCCTAGCCCTCACTGCAGCCCTAAGAAAGGTAGAATTTCCTTTTAAAATGCTACAAAACCCTCCAAATAATTTCAGTGAGGTTTTTAAAAGTGCAATTCTTCTTACTATTCAAAAACTGTAAAAGTTGACCACACAAATTGTGTCCTCCCTGTTGTCATACTCAACTAAAATAGAGTCAAAAAACCAAAGGAGAAAAAAGGACTCAGGACACATAACGTTGCTCCAGAAATGTAATTCTTTGCAAGCCTGATTGCTGAAACTGCCTACTGTAACCTGAAACAGGTTGACCTAATGGCTTCTGAATCAACCTGTTATAAATCTAAGACTAGGTTTACTCACCACCCATTGCTTACCAATCAGAACTTGCCACCTCGTTAAAACTACTAGTGGCAAGGAACTTTCTCAAAGACCAATACCTAACATTTCTCCTTTTTAAATTTTTAAAAAATTTTTTATTTCAGATTAATATGAGTGCACAAATGGTTAGGTTACAACGTTTGCATTTGTTAGGTAAATTCTCTGTTGTAGTTGGCATACACCTTTACATTGTTCATATTTGTTGGGAGCACACCGATCTCCCGATCTCCTCCTTTCTCCCCTCCCCCTCCTCCCCCCAACTGGAATTAAATTGAGTTTTTCTCTTGTATGGGTATGTATTAGTTTGTTTACTGTCTTCATATTAGTGTTGAGTACATTGGATACTTCCTTTTCCATTCTTATGATACTTTACTAAAGAGAATGTACTCCAACTCTAGGTTAGTACAAAAGATGTAAAGTCTCCATCTTTTTATGGTATACATAACCACAGTTTTTTAATCCATTCATGGGTTAATGAGTACTTGGGTTATTTCCACATATTGGTGATTATAAATTGAGCTATGATAAACATTCTAGGGCAAATGTCCTTAGGATAAAATGATTTTTGTTTCTTCTGGGTAGATGCCTAGTAATGGGATAGCAGGATCAAATAGAGGGTCTATTTTGAGTTCTTTGAGAATTCCTCATAATTCTTTTCAAAAGAGACTGTATTTGTTTGCAATCCCGTCAATAGTGTAAAAGTATTCCATTCTCGGCTCGGTGCCTGTGGCTCAACGGCCTAAGGCACCAGCCACGTACACCTGAGCTGGTGGGTTCGAATCCAGCCTGGGCCCGCCAAACAACAATGATGGTTGCAACCAAAAAAAAAAATGGCCAGGCATTGTGGTGGGCACCTGTAGTCCCAGCTACTTGGGAGGCAGAGGCAAGAGACTCACTTGAGCCCAGGAATTGGAGGTTGCTGTGAGCTGTGATGCCATGGCACTGTATCCAGGATGATAGCTTGAGGCTCTGTCTGAAAAAAAAAAAAAAAAAGTATTCCATTCTCTCCACAACTTTGGAACTTTGTGATGTAGGGTATTCTCCCTGGGGTTAGGTGATATCTCAGGGTGGTTTTGATTTGCATTTTGCTGATGATCAAGGTATGATGAACATTTTTCATGATTGTTAGCCATTCATCTGTCTTCCTCAGAAAAGGTTCTGTTCATGTGTTTTGCCCAGTTGTAAGAGGAGATTGTTTGCTCTTGTTTGTGTTCTCTATAGATTCTTTTTTTGTTGTTGTTGCAGTTTTTTGCCGGGGCTGGGTTTGAACGCACCACCTGCAGTATATGGGACTGGCTACCTACTCTTGAGCCACAGGTGCCGCCCTTCTCTGTAGATTCTAATTATCAACCCTTTGTCAGATTTGTACCAAGCAAATAACTTTTCCCATTCTGAAGGTTGTCTATTTGCTTTAATTGTCGTAACCTTTTCATACTGAATGAAGTAAAACTAAAGTCATTTTCACTTGGAACTGTAACCACACAAGGAGGTCCACTATCACCACTACCATTCAACATAGTGCTGGAAGTGCTAGCTTTCTTTGAAGCTATTATAAAGAGTATTATGTCCTTGATTTGCTCCGCAATTTGACTGCTAATGGTGTATACAAGTGCTACCAATGTGTCCACACAGGAGCCCTTGTATACACCATTAGCAGTCAAATTGGGGAGCAAATCAAGGACATAATACCCTTTATAGTAGCTTCAAAGAAAGTGAAATATCTAGGATTATATCTATCAAAGGAGATCTCTACAAAGAGAATTATGAAACCCTAAGAAACAACAGCAGACATTAACAAATGGAAGAGTACAGCATGCTCGTGGCTGGGAAGAACCAACATTGTTAAAAATGTCTATACTTCCCAAAGCAATCTATGTTTCTCCTTTTTATAAAGCTTCTAACCTTTTCTTTATTCTTCAGACATACTAAAGACTACTTGCTCTGTGTATATGGCCTGAATTTCTATATGCCATATAGTTTATTATTAATATATAATATATTATATTTGGGAACTATATCCCAAATATAATATTAAATTTAGAGATTCATCTTTACTTTTTTTTATTTGCTTTCGCAAGACTCAGGATCTGGCTATTGCAGAGGAGCATTATGAGATAGGGAAAGCCAGAGAAACAGGTGTCTACCTCTCATGTTGTTTAAAACCGGGAGCTCACAATCTACTTTTCGAGAATTCCATTCTCTTGAGAATAAGCATACCAGCTAAAGTTGCTGATGAGCAAATAGGAATAGTGTGTGAGTACAGAAATATCTCATTTAGGTTGTTTTCTATTTTGATTTATAGTATTCTAACAAGTAACCTTAAATATTAAAAAAATAAATCACTGCATATGAATCACAGTTTTAAAATAGTTCTTCACCTGAACCTGGACTGGTACTGCCTTTTCCGGGTATTTCACATATTACATAGTGAAATCTCTGCTTGTATTTTTTGCTTATTCTATACAGTTGTCTGTCCTTATTGACTGAAATTCCTTCTCAAGGTTGTTTGCTAATGCTTTTCTCTTTTTTATTTTTCAAGCATATTGCATCTAGAAGCACCACTGTGCCTTGAAAATTAGTTAAGCGTTGCAGAGTGACATATGCATGCACTTTTTGGAGTGTGAAAGTTTAATCTAAAGAATGTATGGAATATTGATATTAAGATGTCTCTTGATCTAGGCATAGGAGTGCTCAGGAGGACCAATAGGTGATGGGGGAAAAGGTAGAAACCAGAGATTTGATTTTAAAAAGTCTTATGTATACAATTCTGTCATGATCTCAGGAGTTGTGCCTTAAGCAGAAAGATTTTCTCAAAAACTGATCAGAAGTTTAACTCAAAGCATTTCTAAGCCATGCTCTAATAGTTCCTGAAGCTTTGTAACAGGGTATTGGTCATTTGTTTCCAATATTGACATGAGTAGGTTTCCCTACTACGGGAAGGGAGGCCTGCATTGACGTGTAACAATGACTACAAGAGACAACCCTCCTGAAAGTTGGGGATCCCCCTAAACATGGTCATCTTTGAAGTTGTTAGACTGATGGTCATCAGTGTTATTTTGTAAAAGATGTGTTCCTAGGCATTTTCTATAGTCTTTTTTTTTTCCTTGAAAGGAGGGATTATTCTACTCAAAATTGTGAGAAGGCAATTAAAAAACAATTACATTTAATGAATATTTATTTAGCAAACTGACAAAACCCACCCACACCTCCTAAATGGAGGAGGAGGGATTGTATTGTATTTTTATTCCTTCACAATTGTGGGAAGAAGGAATAGGAAACTTGGCTCAGCGCCTGTGCCTCAAGTGGCTAAAGCACCATCCACATACACCTGAGCTGATAGGTTTGAAACCAGCCTGGACCTGCCAAACAACAATGATGGCTGCAACCAAAAAATAGCTGGGCATTGTCGCAGGTGCCTGTAATCCCAGCTTCTTGGGAGGCAGAGGCAGGAGAATGGCTTGTTCCT
>CAUYON010137227.1:0-30824 GCA_963573935.1 Arctocebus calabarensis | reverse complement strand
TTTTGAGACAGAGCCTCAAGCTGTCACCCTCCGTAGAGTGTTGTGGCATCACAGCTCACAGCAACCTCCAACTCCTGGGCTCAAGCGAGTCTCCTGCCTCTGCCTCCCAAGTAGCTGGGACTACAGGCACCCACCACAATGCCAAGCTTTTTTTTTTTTTTTTTTTTGGTTGCAGCTGTCATTGTTGTTTGGCCAGCCAGGGCTGCATTCAAACCCAGCAGCTCAGGGGTATGTGGCTAGTGCCTTAGCTGCTTGAGCCACAGGCACCGAGCCGATTTTTAACTTACAAGATACTTAATAATATGCTATAAAAAGGCATAGGAAAAAACAGAAAAGAGACATAAAAACAGAAAAATTAAAATTAATTAAAACAGAAAAAGATGAACGGAAAGAACAGATGAACAAATAGCAAGATAGTAGGCTTACACCTATCTATAACAGGAATTAAACTATAGTTCTTTTATACCTTGTTGTATGTTAGGCACAAACATCATTTATATAACAGTGATAATAAACGTGTTTTGAGCTGATCTATGTTGACATACTGATCTGAAAAATCTTTATGTTCATTGCTCTTTCAAAAGCTGTAGTCCAGAATAATAAATTTCTGTTCATGTGCTTAAACAAATTCTGCCTTCTCCCTTACTGTTGAGTTTGAGCTTGGTTTGTTAAAACGCCAAGCCAATTCTTCAGTTCACTGTGAGTTATGAGCCACACCCTTCTACATCTGGTGTTACACATTGCCCTGTGGCAGATAACCCACCTTTCATGACTTTACAATAGCTCTAACTCTTACAACACCCATTTCCTTAAACAAACTTCAAGTCTTTTTTCAAAGGCAAAGTACAAAATTTGTTGTAATATTTATACATTTTCAGTAATCTAACATGTGTAAAACTGTGCTTTTTTTTTATTGACCTATCCTTTTTTGTGTTAGCAGCGTTTTTACATGCTATACTTCTAACCCCATTTCCCCCATAAACTTTCTAGCTTTTTTTGCATGATTTTCCACTTTTGTGGAACTTTTATGTCATATGTAACAGAATTGACTGTAAACGCCTTATCTTGTTGTCTCTTCATTCCTTTGTTTATCCATTGATCCATCTTATTTTTTGATGGATTTCAAGGTAAGTACACTTTACCTCTACTCACTATAGCATGCATATCATTAATTAATTATAGTTTCATATTTGTTTACATGTAGTGATAATGCACTGATCTTAAGTGTGCTATTGAGTTTTGGAATGCACACATCGATAAAGTGCAGACTTCTGTGATAGCAGCAGAGTCCTTCATATTCCTTCATAGTCAGGCCCTCTCCCACCCTTTCAGAGGGAACTACTGTTTTGACTTTTAAAAAAAAACCCATAGATTAGTTTTTTCTATTCCAGAACTAGATAGAAAAGGAATCACGTGGCATATACTTTTGTTGTAAGACTTCCTTTAGTCAGTGTAACATTTTTGAGATTCGTTCATATTGGGTGTATCAGTAATTTCATTTTCATTTTTATTGCTGAGAAGAATACACTACAGTTCATATAGACATCCACATATTTGCTGATGGATATGCAGGCTGTTTTAAGTTTTTTACTATTGTGAAGAAAGCTGCTGTGAACATACTTGCACAAGTTTTTGGTAGAGAAATGTCTTCATTTCTCTTTAGCAGTGTAATTGTTGAGACACGGGGTTTAGTCCAATGAGAAACTTCCAGGCTTTGTTCAAAGGGGTTGAACAATTTTACATTCTCACGTATGAACGTTCATATCATGCCGTATCTTTGGCAGTGCTAATGTTTTGGGGCTTTTAAATTTTGACCATTCTGGTGGGTATGCTGTTGTATCTCAGTGTGGTTTTAATTTTAGTTTTCTTGATGACTGTTGGTGTGGAGCACTTTTTCATGTGTTCCTGAATGTTTGCAGTATCTTATTTTGTGAAGTGTCTGTTCACATCATTTATCTGTTGAAGAAAATTGAGTCTTTCGAGAAGTTTTAAATTTTGATGAAATCTAATTTAACTGCTTATTATTTTATGTGTGTCCTAATCTTTGCTTTATCTTTATCTTTATGTCACTAAGGTATTCTTACATGTTTTCTTTAAGAAGCTTTATAATACCCGGCTCCCAGGCTTGGGTGCCTTGGTGTTTTATATTTCTGATGCTATTATAGATGGCATTTTTAAAATTTTTATTTTTTTAGTTCCCTAATATTTTCTGCCAATATATATAATAGATTTTTGTATACTTTATATACTGTAGCCTTGTTAAATTCACTTAATTCTGATTATTTTGTAGATTTATTAGGCTTTATAAACAGTCTGCAAATAGAGCCGATTTTATTTCTTCGTTTTTAATTTTTATAGCTTTTGTTTTTCTCTTGCCTTGTTGAAATGGCTATGATTTGCAGTAAAATGTTGAATGGAAGTGATTAGTGCTGATATTCTTGCTTTCCAGGTCTTTAGGGAATAGTGGTCAGTATTTCACTATTAAGTATGTTAGATGTAGGATTTTTGTAGATTTAGGTTAAGGAAGTTCCCTTTTTTTCTTAGTTTGCTAAGAATATTTATTGTGAATAGGTATTAAATTTTGTCAGGTATTTCTTTTATGTAAGTATTTACACGATCATATGGGTTTTCTCTTAATATGGTAAAACATGTTGATTGGTTTTCAATGTTAAACCAACCTTTGTTCTTGGGGTAAACACTAACTGATAAAGATGTTGTATCATTTTTCTATATTATTAGAATTCCTTTTTTAACTTGTTTACTGACTTTTTATTTCTGTTTTCATAATCTACTGAGAATTAATACTATGCTATTTTGTGTAAAATGCATTTCTACGTTTGTTACTTCTTTCTGTCCTTTTTGCTGTAGTTGTCACATGTATTACATCTACATCAGTTATAAATGGCACAATACATGTTGCCATTTTTGCTTTAAAGAATACTATATTTTAAGAAATTAAAAGCGTTTTTCCTGGTAGAGGTCTGATGGCCACACATTCTCTAATTTTTCTTTTATTTGAAAATGTTTTCATTTAACTTTTATTCTTGAGGGATTTTTTCCTCTAAATATAACATTTTGTGTTAGTAGGCTTTTGGGGTTTTTTTGTTTTGTTTTTTTTTTGGTTTTGGCACCTTTGAAGGTTTTATACCACTGTCTTCCACCTTCATAGTTTCCGATGAGAAGTCAGTAGTTAACTCAGTGTTCTTAAGAAAGCAGTATGTCATTTTTCTCTACCTGATTTCAGTGTGTTGTTTCTTATTAAATTTCACCAGTGTGGTCTATTTTGTATTAAATTTCACCAATGTTTGCCAAGCTTCTTTAATCTATAAATTAAGATCTTTTACCAAATTTAGAAAATTATTTTGCTATTTTTTTCTACCTCAGTCTCTCTTTTTCTCCTTAGGACTCTGATTATATGTGTATTAGACCCTTTGATACTGTCCCAGGGATGGTTTTTTTCTCTCTCAATCTTTTTTCTCTCTGCTTTTAAAATCTATTTTCATGTTTATTTAGTTATTTTACCATCTTCAATCTGTCATTAAGTACATATGCAAATATTTATTTCAAATATTTTTGAGCTCCAGAATTTCCATTTGGTTCTTAGTCTGCTTAGGCTGCTTTAACAGAATACATGCTTAGTGTTGGTAATTTATAAACAGTGTAAATTTATTGACTACAGTTCTAAAGGCTGAAAAGTCCAAGGTCAAGTCTCCAGTAGACTGAGTGTTTCTTGATAACTTTCTGCTTTATAGGTGACCTTTCTATGTGTCTTCACATGGCAGAAGGGACAAACAAGGTTTCACATGGCTTTTTTATCAGGATACTAACCCCATTGCTGAGGGGGTAAAGCCTTCATGACTTTAATCAGTTCCCAAGGCTCCTTGTCATAATATCCCACATTTAGGCTTAGGTTCAATACATGAATTGTGGGGGACACAAACATTCAGACCCATAGTATGTTTTTTTTTGTTTCTTTTTTTTTTTTTTTTCCTAGAATTTCCTATCTTTTTATTTAGAGCAAGCATGTTTCCCCCTACATCTAGTGTTTTGTAACACTTAGGTGCTTTAAATTCCAACATCTGGGATCGTTCCCTATTGTTTGTCTTTTCTCCTAAACATGGATATTTTCTGGTTTCTTTATATGTTAAAGTGTAAATTATATCCTTGCACATTGCATACGAATGATAGACTTTTATACTCTGAGTAGTATTTTCGTCAGTAATTCATTTTAGTGACATATTTTGGCATTTTCCATGCTGATTATTCTTTCTTTGTCCATGTTGTCTGTTTTTAGTTATGTCCTCACTTTAAATAGTTCTTTTGTGAGTCTGTAGATAATAAACTATAAGCTTTTATGTGTCTTAAAATACCTTATTTCCCCATTATTTTTGCTGCTTTACCTGGGAATTAAGTTCTAGGTTGACACGTCTTCACCCTCAATACTTTGAACTTACTGTGCAGTTGCTTTTTTTCATCAGTTGGTGGTGGTAAGAGATTTGCTGTCAGTCTAATTGTTGTTCCTTGGTAGATAACCTGCCTTTTATCTCTGGTAGCTTTTAAGATTATGTCTGTCATTGATACTCTTCTGTTTTTGTTTTTGTTTTTTACATACACATGTGTTTATTAGGTTTCCACTTTTTGCCTTCACAGAATTAAAAAGGCTTAAAATTTAATAGTAATAACAATGTTTAAGATAAGGACTAGAAACAGAAACCTCAAAGAATGAACAAAGATAAACATTCTACAGTGTGTTTTATCTATGACTTAATTTTTATCTTAATCAGTGTGCATTTGCAGTTCAACAACATATCTTTCAACTGAAGGAAATTATTAGCTAAATTAACTCAGCAAGTAATGGTGCTCTATTCCTTATTTCTTAGTGATTGTGATTCCTTTGTCTTTTTGAAGTATATTCTTTTTTTTTTTGTAGAGACAGAGTCTCACTTTATCGCCCTAGGTAGAGTGCCATGGTGTCACACAGCTCACAGCAACCTCCAACACCTGGGCTCAGGTGATTATCTTGCCTCAGCCTCCTGAGTAGCTAGGACGACAGGTTCTTGCCACAACGCCCAGCTATTTTTTTTTGGTGGAGTTTGGCCGGGGCTGGGTTTGAACCCGCCACCCTCAGTATATGGGGCCGGCGCCTTACTGACTGAGCCACAGGCACTGGCCCCTGAATTATATTCTTAAATATACTTATTTTTATTTTTTAAATCATATTGTTCATTGATGTCATCTAGAATCAGTTTACGTTCCAGTTGTTTGTTTTGTTGGCCTCATTTTAGAATTCTGGTTTTGCAGCTTCATTTTGGTTGGGAAGTTTAACATTTGTCTTCATTTTGTTAATTGTTTTCTATGCTATTTTCTCTTTCTTGCAGTTTGTACCTTTTAATTCACTAGCCCCCCCCCCCCCCCCCCCTGTCCCAAACCAGATTTGTGTAGAGTTTACAGATTCTTGCTTCAGGATGGTATTAGGAGTATATTGCACATTCAGTCATGATCCGTTCAATAACTAGTTCAGGTCCTGGTCAAGAGGCTTCTTTCTGGCAGTGCCAGTGGCTCAAAGGAGTAGGGTGCCAGCCCCATATGCCAGCCCCAGCCAAAAACTGCAAAAAAAAAAAAAAAAAAAAGAGGCTTCTTTCTTCTCTTTTTTCCCCTAACTAAACTACATGTCAGATACGTTCTAGCCCAGGCAATAGGTGGTGTCAGTGTATTCTTTGTCTTCTTTCAGTAGGAGATGCGTATTCTACCTTTTGGATTTAAGCAGCAAGTATGGCTAATGCCCCTCTTGTGGAGTTTTTTTTAGTGCTTATTTCCCCAGAGAAGGAGGGGGAAAGGAAGGAGGAGGAACTTTAGAGAGTGATCATAGAACCAGAACTTTTTGCAGTTTTTGGCCGAGCCTGGGTTTGAACCTGCCACCCTCAGCATATGGGGCTGGCGCACTACCCACTGAGCCACAGGTGCCACCTGTAGAACCAGAACTTTGCAGGCCCATAGTTGCTGCAAAGCTCACAGCTTTGTCTTTCTTCTTCTCAGAGATTGTCTTGTGTGTTATTAAAATGTTTTTCTTATATCCAGCAACTTTGCCAAAGTATCTGATTAAACGCATTTGGTGGATTCTTTGGTTTTTCTATGTGTGTAATCATACCAAGTACAAATAAACTTACCTCTTGATACAATCATATTCAATTAGCCTTTTAACAAATTAGATTTGCTTTGCTTTTTTCTTTCTGCATCTATACCTATAAATGTATTGCTTTCCACTTTTTTCTTTTTTGAACTATATCAGGTTTTGCTAGTAATAGTTTATAAGCTTTTGAAAATTGCGTACCTCAGCACTTACTTTTCCTTGTGTATTTCTTTTATGGAAATTATTTTGCTTTAATCTTATAGGTGGATAAGTGAGTCCTCTGTTTAGGTAGATTTTATTAATTTGCTCAGTTTTAGAAAACCATTATATAAATATGCTTAAAAGTACATGTTAAGGCTCGGCACCTGTGGCTCAACGGGCTAAGGCACCAGCCACGTACACTGAGCTTGCGGGTTTGAATCCAGCCCCGCCAAACAACAATGATGGCTGCAACCAAAAAACGGCGGGGCGTTGTGGCAGGCGCCTGTAGTCTCAGCTACTTGGGAGGCAGAGGCAAGAGACTCGCTTGAGCCCAGGAATTGGAGGTTGCTGTGAGGCACGGCACTTTATCCAGGGTGACAGCTTGAGGCTCTGTCTCAAAAAAAAGTACATGTTAGGGTAATTTCATTAAGTATTTTAGATGCTTTGACATGAGTTAGATATTTTTTTCCTAATGTGAATCTGTGTCTCCCTTTTGATTTTGGTGGTCTGACTTTTCACTGTTCTTTTTCTTATTTAATATTTCTTTTTTCTTATTTAAAAATTACTGTATACTTTTTGTGAGAAGTCTTAATCCTACATAATTACAGTAGAACCTTCATAGTTGACCACCTCCCTACAATGACCACCTCTTTAAGTAGACCTGTCGGTACAGTAGGCCTGGTTCGTTATTTTGACTGGTCAACCCCTATATGTTCACCAGTTTGTTATAGTCCCTTGGGTGGTCAACTTATAGAGGTTCCACTGTATCTCTAAGTAAGTTGGAAAGATGTTATAGGTATCAGAGTTCATTGGTATTACTAATATTTTGGTTGTGTTTATGAATTATTACTGTAGGAAATTACTGTGAATCTAGGTGTTATTTATGCTTAATATTGACCTTTGTTGCTACTGTGTAATTACTTGTAATAACATTTTTGTAGCTATACTAGGAGTTTCAACTTGGACTTGGTTCTGCTGTTATTTGAGAGTGCTGGGTAATTTATACACATATGACTATAATAACCTGCTTTTCTTTTTTCCCAACAGTTACATGGGAATTGGTCTTTCTGCTCAAGGTGTGAACATGAATAGACTACCAGGTACACTTGTAATTGAATTACATAGTATTGTGGTATTGTCTTACGGCTAGCACCTTCTAGTTAAAATTTTCAAGCAACAAATTGAAGAGGTTGAAGATATTGATTTACTTGTCTCTATCACCTATATCATGAGTTCCAAGTGGAAGCTCAGCAGTTTTTAATACATTTAAATTCTAGCTATTTATCAAAACTTATCAAGCATGTGTACTATGCTTTTTTGTTTTTTATATTTTTAACTTTTTAAGTGTGTAGCCACAAAAATATCATCTACTTTAAACATTTCATGTGGCTGGTTCTGCTTGTTACACAACACATTTCTTTCTGGCCTTTAACTCATCTTCACTTAATTAGCGTTCTGGGGATATAAATTAACAGTAAAAGTAAACTGAAGATGGTATGAATTTAGATGGCAGACCTGTTTCCTGATACCATTTATGTGAGGGAAGTTATTCTTGGATTATGTTTTCTAGTATTCTATTTGCTAATGTTAAAAATCATTTGGGGGAGATTTTTTGAAATATAAAGCAAAATGGCCAATATAAACTACATGACGTGTCATAAAGAAACAAAACAAGTTAATGTAATTGTCATCTAATTGTAATCAGATGTGTTAATAACTTAATATACTTTCATTCTACCTGTTTGCTTATAATTATACTTGAAAGAGGATTTATTTTTACTTTTTTGTTTTATTTCAGGTTCATATGAGGTTACTAATGATTCAGTTACATTGTTTGTGTTAGTTAGGTAAAGTCCCTGTTGTAGTTGTGCCCCTCACCCCAGGAGGTGTTAGGTGAGAGCACACCAATCCCCCTTCCACCAGCTCACTTCCCTGAACTTGAATTGAATTGAGTTTTTCTCTTGTGCGGATGTGTATTTGTCCATCTTTTGGTTTCATGTTAGTATTAAGTACATTGGATATTTCTTTTTCCATTCTTACGTTACTTTACTAGGGAGAATGTTCTCCAACTCCATCCAGGTTAATGTAAAAGATGTAAAGCTTCTATCTTTTTATGGCTGAATAGTATTCCATGGTGTGTGTGTGTGTGTGTGTGTGTATCATAGTTTATTAATCCATTCATGGGCAGTTGGGTTGTTTCCACATCTTTGGCAATTGTAAATTGAGCTACAATAAACAGTCTAGTGCAAATGTCCTTATGATAAAATAATTTTTTTTTTCTTCTGGGTAGATACCTAGTAATGGGATTGGAGGATCAAGTGGAAGTTCTATTTTGAGTTCTTTGAGGATTCTCCATGCTTCTTTCCCAAGCGGCTTTATTAGTTTGTAGTCTTACCAACAGTATAAAAATGTTCCCTTCTCTCCTCAAGTGCACCAGCATCTGTGGCTTTGGGACCTTGTGACAGGGGCTGTTTTTACTGGGATTAGGTGATATCTCAAAGTGATTTTGATTTGCATTTCTCTGATGATTTGGGTCGATGAGCATTTTTTCATGTGTTTGTTGATCATTTGTCTATCTTCTTCAGAGAAGGTTCTGTTCATGTCTCTTGCCCAGTAATAGACAGGATTATTTGTTCTTTTCTTTTGTTGTTGGTTCATTTGAGTTCTCTATACATTCTAGTTATTAGCCTTTTGTCAGATTGCTAAATGCAAATATCTTTTGCCATTCTGAAGGTTGTCTGTTTGCTTTAATTGTTGTGTCCCTAGCTGTACAGAAGATTTTTAGTTTAAGTTGCTTTCTAAAATTTTTGTTGTTGTTGGAATTGTTGATGGAATTGTCTTAATAAAATCTTTACCCAGGCTGATATTATCAAGAATTTTTCCCACACTTTCTGCTAAAATTTTTATAGTTTCATATATGAAATTTAAATCTTTTATCCTATTGAGTTGATTTTTGTAAGTTGAAAGAGGATTTAAATGAGGTTTTTATTATTTGATAGCTCTCCTTATAGAAATAACTGTTAAAGTAAAAATCTCTTAATAATGATGCAGACATATCTGTAGTTTGGTGTGGAGAGAACATAAATCGTTTGACTTTTATTGTTTGATCATGACCTTGAAAAGCTTGTGATGACTGAACATAATGTAATCTGTTTTACATCAAACTATGTGCATTTCTTTAAATCAAATCAAAGCAAAATTCTTTTGGTCTATTAGCAAAAAGAAATATGCATAAAAAATGTATTCTGCTGTGAATATTGCGTGTATTTTTTTTTGGCCAGGTATAAATTCTTTCTGTTTAATACTTGTTTTAGTGTTCTGTTTAGCTAATTTATTTTCCTTAATATTGTAAACAGTATTTTCATATAGAAGTAATTATGTAATATATTTGTTGAATTTAAGTGTACATTTGGGAATTTTTATCTTTGTACTATTCTGAATTTTCATAATCTTACTGAATAAATCTAGTACAGAGGGACCTTACTTTTCATTATAAATATGCTGGAATTTTCTCTTTAGGTTGGGATAAACATTCATATGGTTACCATGGGGATGATGGACACTCATTTTGTTCTTCTGGAACTGGACAACCTTATGGACCTACTTTTACAACTGGTGACGTCATTGGCTGTTGTGTTAACCTTATCAACAATACCTGCTTTTATACCAAGAATGGACATAGTTTAGGTACCAAAATAATATGATTGCATGTAAAATAACTAAATATTCTGATTTTTGTACTTCTAGCATGATAGTCACATTTATTATGTGATTTCCTTTTATAGATCAGTGCCTCTGGGAATAGTTTCTTCCTTATTCCCAGGTGGAAGATGGGGAAATGGTGAAAATTTATGTTCTGTAAAGGCCACCTATAGGATATATACATTCTATGTACAAGAATAACTGTAGAGATAATCCCCACACTGAGATGTTTATTCTATAAAAGAAATGGTCAGAGTTTTCTGCTTTGCTTTGAATAAAACCCTTCACGGTATGATTCAATTCTCCAGGGAATAAGTGTTTAGAAAAATGGGCTGCCATTTCTTAGAATAGTGTGAGGAAGGGTAACAAATGGAAGGAAAGCTTGATGCCATCAGTATATAAAGGGTGTTGACATACTCAGAGGTCAGACCTGCTCACAAAATAAAGCTGGTAACTACAAGTTTGTTTTGTGGAAGGGAGCAGAATCAAGTAAGCAAACAGTAGCAAAACTTCTAAGAGTACAAGATGGGTGGCTAATGAGAAATAAATGAGTTACTGAAAACTTGAAGACACCCGTCCATTATAAGACTAATAGAAAGTTAGGGGTTTTAGTTGGCTATGTACTCAATGCACTTCCCAGATTTAAGGGTGGTCATTATATTCCTTTTTCTTAGAAGGTTTTGTTTGTTTAGTCCTGGAATGTACAAAGGATAAGATAGCCTCATTTTTTTAAATAGAATGATTTCACATTTTAGGTGTTTGGAAAATTCTTGACTCATAACAGATTATTTCTAATGAACGGAAGCAAAAACTGTGTACCCCTAAAAGGCAGAAACTCTATTTTGCTTAGAAATTATATTATAAAATTAAACTGCAAGTAATATGCTCAAGCACGTAATAGATGTTCTTTAATATAACACGGTAGTTAGTTTTTTTGTCATAGTAGAAAATTCTAAATTTCTACCTGCATTGATAATAGTTACTCTTTTTTAATGTCTCAAAATATTTCTTAAAGTTAATTCTTTTTTTGTATTTATAGTTGGCTTAATATTTTCTGATGTTAATTTTAATTCTGACATTTTCTGTGTTATCTGATTTAAAGATTTCCCGAGTCTACAAAAGATCCTTATATTCTTATTAGTAAAATCATGATAAAGACTTTGTGTAAATTATATATATTTTCGTGTGATTTGATTGTTGTGGCCAATTGGTCTTGAGGGATATAGATAGCTACTTTATTTGCTGTTATTGTTCTGACTCTGACTCGTCAAAGCAGTTAACGGAGATAGTCTTAGTTGGCTCTGGTGCTTAGATGTTTAAAGTCTTAAACCAAGAGAAATCTGCTTTTAGGTATGAGCTTTGGCTCAAAAATGAAAAAGCAGACATTTTTTAAAAACCACAATTAGTCTTTTTAATACTAACTTTTAAAACTTTCCAGAGATGAAATTTTGTTTTGAGAGATGGGAAAATCACAGGTGGTATGAATTTGTTTTTATCCTATCAGATTTTCACAAACATTTACATTGAATTTTTTCTTGGGTAAGAAAGCTGGTCTGTTTTTTCAAATGAGAGTGTCTCAATCTGTTGCCTAGGCTGGAGTGCATTGGCATAGTCATAGCTCACTGCAGCCTCAACCTCTGTGGCTTAAACAGTCCTTACCTCAGCCTGTTCTGAAAAGCTGGGACTACAACTGCATGCCACCATGCCCAGCTAATTTATTTTTTAACTCTTTGTAAAGATGAGTTCTTCACATACTCCCCAGGCTGGTCTTAAACTCCTGGCCTCAAGCAATCTTCCCATCTCCCAAAGTGCTGGGATTACAGGTATGAGCCACTGTGCCTAGACAAGAAAGCCTTTTTTTTTTTTTTTTTTTTTGAGACAGACTGTCAATCTGTCACCCTGAGTAGAGTGCTATGGCATCATAGCTCACAGCAACCTCCAACTCTTGGGCTCAAGCCATCCTCTTGTCTCAGTTTTTCTACTTTTAGCAGAGATGGGGTCTCTACTAAAGCTTTTGCTCAGGCTGGTATCAAACTCCTGAGCTCAAGCAGTCCACCTGCTTTGGCCTCCCAGAATGCTTAGGATTATAGCGTGAGCCACCGTGCTCGGCCAAAGAAAGCAATTATTTATTTATTTATTTATTTTAGAGACAGAGTCTCACTTTGTCACCTTTGGTTGAGTGCTGTGGCATCACTGCTCACAACAACCTCCAGCTCTTGGGCCTAGGCGATTCCCTTGCCTTAGCCTCCCAAGTAGCTGGGACTACAGGCACCCGTCACAATGCCTGGCTATTTTTTGTTGCAGTTTGGGCAGGGCTGAGTTTCATTCCGCCACCCTTGGCATATGGGGCTAGCACCCTACGCACTGAGCCACAGGTGCTGCCCAAGAAAGCTATTTTTAAAATGCAGACTGCTTCTTAAGAAAAGGGTACCTAATGATAAAATCACATTTTAATTTTAAGTAAATTTGAACATTTGACATTCTTCATTCATAAGTCCAATAAATATTTAATAAGCACATAGAGAGGAGATAAAATAGCGGTTAATAAGAATTCTTTTGTCAGACTTGCCAGAGTTTGACTCCTGGCTTTTATACCACATGACTTGATATAAGTTAGTTAACATTTCTGTGCTTCAGTTTTCTCATTTTCTAAAATAGGATCACTCCCACATTAAGGTGGTTAGAGTAAACTGAAGGGATACATGCAAGATTCTTAGATCATTGCCTGGCGTTACGGTGAATATTCATTAAAGGTTATGTAATATCATTGTTTCCTGGGCTGTGGCCTAGATGCCAGGGATACAGTAATAAAACCTTGGTGAGCAGAGATTAGTTCTTTGGAACAGAAGTCTGCAAGCTATGGTCAGATTAGCCTTCTGTCTGCTTTTATGTAAAGTTTCCTTGGAACTCAACTATACTCATTCATTTACATATTGTCTACATTTGCTTTCCTGCTACAAGTAGCAAAGTTGAATATTTGTAATAAAGACTCTTTGGCCTGGAAGGCAGAAAATATTTACTGTTTGGCTTTTTATAGGAGAGGTTTGCTTACCTCTGGTCTAGATTCCAACATCTTAGAAGATAAAATACTATTCAGTTACTATTCCCTTATATTTCCTAAGTGGATGATTTCTGCCTCAAAGCTGATATATTTTCATTTCTGTCTCATGGAAGGTTTTCAAAATACAAATTTGCTTATTATGTAAAGAGAAATGGAAAGATTTTTATTTGAGAAAATATGGGAGAAAACATTTCAGTATATAAGTTAAATTAAGTTGAGTATTCTTGACTTTGTTTTATTGAATATTATTCATCAATTGAAGATCACTTTTCACAAAGCCTAGTAACAAATTAGGAAATTATAAATGTTGAAAATTATATTCTCTGTGAAATTTAAGTAGACTAATCTATTAAAGTGGCATCTTTCTCTAGTCTGAACATGTACAGATGAGGTAGCGGTATTTGGCAGTGTTCTAAAATGTTAATCTGTGGAATTAATTTAGATTTTTCATTAGACTTTCTGGTGAGAATTTCAGTAATTACTGACAAAAAGGATTTTTGCTAAAACAGTATACTTTTTGACAGTCTTTTTTATAAATAGGCATCTTTGAGGAAAACGTTTGACTAACCAATTTTATGAAAATGATAAAAATATGTATAGTTATAGTTCATTAAAATATTTTCTTTATTCTCTGTTGTTTCCTTTATTCTTTTTAATCTCCTAATTTTTTTTTTTTTCCCCCAGACAGGGCCTCACTTTGTTACCTAGGTTAGAGTGCAGTGGTATAATCATAGTTGATGTCGCTTTGAACTCCTGGCTTCCAAAGAATCCTCCTGCCTCAGCCTACCAAGTAGCTAAATTTTAAAAATATTTTTGTAGGCTAAATGTCCACTACACGAGGCTAAATTTTTAAAATATTTCTGTAGAGACAGAGTCTCACTATATTGTCCAGGCTGATCTCAAACTCTTGGGCTCAAGCGATCCTTCCACCTTGGCCTCCAAAAGTGCTGAGATTACAGAATTGAGCTACTGTATCCAGCCCTTAAATTTATTGCTTTTTAAAAGTCAAAAAAATAGGGCTTTCCTAACTATAAAGCATTATTTTTATACATTTATTTTTAAAAGTTGTAATATTTGGCCAGGCACAGTGGCTCACACCTGTAATCTTAGCGTGGGATGATCACTTGAGGCCAAGAGTTCAAGACCAGCCTGAGCAAGAATGAGATGACCCCCCCCCCCAATCACTACAAAAAATAGAAAAATTAGCTGGATGTGGTGGTGAGGTGGCATGTCCCTGTAGTCCCAGCTATTTGGGAAGCTGAAGCAGGAAGCTTACTCAAGCCCAGGAGCTTGAGGTTGCATTGAGCTATGATGATGCCACTGAACTCTAGCCTGGGAGAAAGAACAAGAAAAAAAAAAGGGTATAATATTCATGTTGATGGCCAGGCGTGGGGACTCATGCCTGTAATCCTACTCTGGGAGGCTGAGGTGGGAGGCCGAGGTGGGTGGATTGCTTTAGCAATTTTTGTTTGCGTTTGAGACCAGCGTAAGCAAGAATGAGACTAGGTCCCTCAAAATAGCCAGGCATAATGCCTCAAGTCTGTAGTCGAAAGCCAATTGGAAGGCTGAGATGAGGATCACTTGAGCTTAAGAGTTTGAGCAATTTGAACAATTACTGTGAGATAGACACCATAGTATTCTACGGAGGGCAACATAGCGAGACTCTGTTTCAAAAAAAACAAATTCATGTTCAGCTTTCCTTTTAATTTTATTATTTTAATAAGTAGAGTTGGATAGTGTGTGTTCTGTTCACACAGCACAATCATTGAGGTATGGAATGTCATTTGGGAAGAGATCTTAAAGTAATTTATTGGAAATGCCCTCATTTTTTGATGTTGAACAAGACCGTAGAGGTACTAATGCTGGTTTGGCTTGTTGCTTTGTTTTAATGTGTGTTTAGATGGGAACAATTGAGATTAATTGACTCATCTCAACTTGGCTGCTCTCCCATTCTATTTAAATGTATCAATGAAGTCCTACAGAAATCTTGGTTTATATATTGTATCATTTTCAGCTAACTAATATGTTTGAATATTTGAAAGGAGATTATTGTGACATTGTTATGCCAGTAAATATTCCAATGATATTGCCATTGTCCAAATTGTATTTAGAACAAGACCTGTTGAAATTACTGTTAAAGGGTATTCAAGAGAAATTCTCAATTGTGTAAATTTTTATCCTTTGAAGGAAGAATTAATTTTTTTCCAGAGTAGTCAAAAGTCATTCAAGGGCAAGGGGCCGTGGCTATGCCTGTAATCCTAACAGTCTGGAAGACTGAGGCAGGAGGATCTTTTGAGCTCAGGAGTTGGAGACCAGCCTGAGCAAGAGCAAGTTCTGTCTATACCAGTGGTTCTCAACCTTCCTAATGCCGCAACCCTTTAATTCAGTTCCTGTGGGTCACAACCCACGGGTTGAGAACCACTAGTCTGTACTAAAAATAGAAAGATCACTTGAACCCAGGAGTTTGAGGTTGCACCATGGAACTCTAACCTGGGCAACAGAGTGAGATTCTGTTTGGGGGGAAAAAAAAAAGCAATTTGAGAATGTATTTTCTTAAGGAATATACTTTAAAGAAAACCAATTTTAATAAGAAGCAGGAACACTATATTTTCTTTTGTTTATCTTTTATAACAAAAAGGCTCCTTTCCTTCTACTCAACATTATTTAAAAGTTAAATCTAAAAGAAGATGAAGCGATGAGGCTGGATAATGCAGCTTGGGGGTAAAAAGTCAAATGTGACTATTTTGCAACCAGTTTTCTTATGTAGTTCCTAATGTGGCTTTGGAGATGTATCTAAAATCATTTCAAAAATCGTGGAGACAATGGCAACATCCCAGAAATAAGATTTGTTTATGAAAAACTAGATTGGCGATCTTGAAAATTGGGACAGCAGTCAGTCAGACATAATGTTAGTTTTAAATAAAAAAATTAATCCTGTATTTTTATATTTTTCCTTTTCTTCCTTTGCTACTCTTTTCCTTCTTTTTAGTTAGAAATTCAGCTTATAATTATAGTCTGCCTTTGAAAAATAGCTTCTAATGCCACTTTTTTTCTTTTTTTTTTTTTTTTAGGTATTGCTTTCACCGACTTACCGGTAAGACATTTTTTAAAAGCAGTTTTGCATTGTTAAATAAAGGAAGTAGTGTAAAGAAACTGGTAATAAGCACGTTTAGAAAGTTTAGGATGCAGTGTTATTGATACTTATTAAGCTTATATGCCACACAGAATAGAGATCCTTTTTTGAGCTCCACTGGGTAGCTTCAGAATTAAGCTCCACATTGCACTGGATCTATTGCATAAAGGAAAAGAAATCATAACTGATTACTTAAAGCATACTTTTTAATGTCACTGTGCAATCATTCACAATGTGTTTCTTCGATATCTTCGGACTTTTCAGCAAAGGGCTGTACAGCAGTTCTAATCATTTATTCAATCCAGGCTGTATTGAGGCCTACCATGTGCCAGGTTCTGTGCTTGGGAAATACAGGGTTCAACAAAACGGGTAGTAATGGTCTCTGTCCTCTTGGAGTTTACAATTTTCAAGCTAAGGAAGTTAGAGAACAAGTAATACATGAAAAAAATAAGTAAATTATAACATATTTAAAGATATTAAGTACTTTGGAAAAAAAGAAAAAATAGAGCTGGGAGTGCCAAAGGTGGACACAGGGATGTGCAAGGTGCTTACCTCTAATGAAGTTGAGAACTGAGCAAAGACATTTGAAAGATTGGGGAAATTAGCCAAATGGTTATGCCCGCAAGAGCAAGAGTGTTCCAGGCAGAGGAAAGTTAGGGAAAGGTGCTGAGGAAAAAAACTAATCTCAGGAAAAACCTTAGGAAAAGACGCACATCTGGCTTGTTTAAAGAATGTGAAGTGTGGTAGAGAGGAGTAAGCAAGGCAGAGCGTGCATAGTGGGAGATGAGCAAGAGATCATGATTGCAGAAGAGGTGAGCTAGATCACCTAGAAGGACTGGAGCATTTACTCTGCCTGAAATACAGAGACATTGCAGGGTTTTAACTATAATGGTATGGCTTTTTATAGGCTCACTCTGTTGGGTTGAAAAATAGACTATTCAGAGGAGTAAGGGTAGTTGCAAGGGGACCTCCAAGGAGAATGGCACAGAAATTCAAGTGAGGTCTGACAGTGACACTCATCAGTAGAGGTTTGATTCTAGGTATCTTATTTACCATATCTAAGACACTGTCAGTTGTAAAATGCATCATTATGAGATAGCTATGGGGGGAAAAAACCTAACAAACTATGGCATAGTGCTTCCTTATCACTTAGAATATGTTATTTTATATTTACTGAATGATGGTGTAGAGTTATTTAAACATAGATTTGTAATTCATATCTCTTGTCACACATCTACAAAGGATGAATGAGACAAGCAATATAAATTGAGCAAGGTATTATCAGAACTCCTTCGTGTTCAGAGTCCAGCCTTTTAAAGCACTTTTTTAGAGTTGATGTCTGTGTTTTTCTACGTGATGTTTTCTCCATCAAGAACATTTCTTAAACATTCTCCTCCAGGCTGCTGATCACATTGTACATAATTTAATGCTGTCAGTGCATTGTTAAATGTTGTCAGTTTAAATAGTATCAGAAGGTTATATTAACCAAAAGTTTTCTGGCAACAACCGGAACTTTGGCATTCCTTTCTGAGCTCATTTTCTTTGTTTGTTTATAAAGGTACATATGATTAGGTTACTGGTGTGTCATGTAACCCTTACACCTGCCTGTTAGGCTAGAGCTTACCAAACCCTCTTCCTCCTGCCTTTCTTGAGTTTAATTGAGTTTTTTTTCTTACGTGTGCTCTAGTTATTCATCCACTAGTTTCAGTAGATGAAACTACTAGTTTCAGAGTACATAGGTGCTTGCTTTTCCATTCTTAATGATACTTTATTTAGGAGAATGTTCTCCAAATCCATCCAGGTAAATACAAAAATTGCAAAATCTGCATCTTTCTTTATGGCTGAGTAGTATTCCATGGCATAAATATACATAGTTTGTTCATCCATTTGTGAGTTTGATAGACACTTGGGTTGTTTCCACATCTTGGTGATTATGAATTAAGCTGTGGTAAACATTCCAGGGCACATGTCCTTATAGTAAAATGCTTTTTTTCTTCTGGGGTAGATACCTGGTAATGGGATTGTGGGATAAAATGGAAGTTCTATTTTGAGTTCTTTGAGGATTCTTCGTACTTCTTTTCCAAGAGGCTATATTAGTTTGCAATCCCACCAACAGTGTTCCCTTCTCTCTGTATCCATGCCAGCAACTGTAGCTTTGGGACTTTGTGATGTGGGCTATTATCAGGGTTAGGTGATATTTCAAGGTGATTTTGATTTGAATTTCTCTCATGATTAAGGACAATGAGCATTTTTTCTTTTTTCTTTTTTTTATTTGTTTGAAAGAAAGTCTCTCACTTAGACTCCCTGGGTTGAGTGCTGTGGCATCATAGCTCACAGCAACCTCAAACTCTTGGACTCCAGCCATTCTTTTGCCTTAGCCTCCCAAGTAGCTGGGACTACAGCTACTTACCTGGCTATTTTTAGAGAGGGGGTCTTACTCTAGCTCAGGCTGGTCTTGAACTCCTGAGCTCAGGTTTTCCACCTGCCGTGGCCTCCCAGAGTGCTTAGATTACATGTGTGAGCCAATGCCTCAGCCACGATCATTTTTTTCATGTGTTTGTTGGCCAGTCATCTGGGATCTTCTGGGAGAAGGTTCTATCCATGTCTCTTGTCCAGTGATAAATGGGATTGTTGCCTCTTTCCTTGTTGATTAGTTTGAGTTCTCTATTCTGATTGTCAGCCCTTTGTCAGATTTGTAACATACAAATATCTTCTCCCATTCTGAATGTTGTTTTTCTGCTTTAATTGTTGTGTCTTTAGCTGTGCAGAAGCTTTGTAGCTAAATCAGGTCCTATTTTTTTATTTTTATTGTTGCTACAATTGCCAGTGGGCTCGTCTTCGTGAAATCTCTTCATGAAATCTGATGTCATCAAGAGTTTAAAAAAATAAAAAAATAGCTTTTTCCACACTTTCTCCTGGAGTTTTTAATCATTTTGTATCTTAGATTTAAATCTTTTACCCTTTGTGAATCAATTTCTGTAAGTGGTGAGAAGTGCGTCTTTCAGTCTTTTATGTGTGATTAACTAGTTCTCTCAGCACCATTTATTAAATAGGGATTCTTTTCCCCGTGTATGCTTTTGGTTGGTTTATCAGAGATCAGATGGCAATATGAGGCTGCTTTCATCCCTAGGCTTTCTATTCTGTTCCATAGATTATGTCTCTATTTTTATGCCAGTACCATGCTGTTTTTCCATTTGTTAACGTCTTCTTTGATTTCATTTCTCAGGGTTTTGTAGTTTTTTCTGTAGAGATCCTTCACATCCTTGGTGAAGTATATTCACAGATACTTCATTTTCTTTGAAACTACTGTGAAGGAAATTATGTCTTTGATTTGATTCTCAGCTTGACTGTTGTTGCTGTATGTAAGGCTACTGATTTGGGGACATTGATTTTATATGCTGAGACATTACTGTACTTCTTCCAGGAGTCTCAAGATTGAGTCCCTTGGGTTTTCTAAGTATAAACTCATATCATCAGCAAAGAGTGAAAGTTTGACTGCCTGTGTCCCCATTCAAATACCCTTGATATCCTTCTCTTGCCTGATCACATTGGCTAGGATTGCCAGCACTGTTGAATAGTAGTGGCAATTCATCCTTGTCTGGTTCCAGTTCTAAGTGGAAATACTTTCAGTTTTACTCTATTCAGTATGATGTTGGTTTGGGGTTTGTTGTAGATGGCTTCTGTCAGTTTAGGAAATGACCCATCTGTGCCGATTGACTTAAGTGATCTTATTAGAAAAGGATGCTGTGATCACTTGGTTAAATGCTTGTTCTGCATCTATTGAGAGGGTTCATATGGTCTTTGTTTTTGCTCTTATTAACATTTATGGATTTGCTTATGTTTAAGCAAGCTTTGTATCCCTGGGATAAAGCCTACCTGATCACAGTGTATAAATTTTTTAATGTGTAGCTGTATTCCATCTGCTTGGATTTTATTATTTTTGTGTTGAAATTCATAAATGATACTGGTCGGTAGTTTTTGAGCTCATTCTTTAATAAATTCACACTGGTATAGGCAGTGACAGCTGTATCATGACAGCTGCCTGACCAGTACTGATTGTTAGGTGTCATCAATGCATTCTAGTTTCAGAGATGATTTGAGAGAGTTGATGTAAGATTCAGAGTCAATGAATAGACACCAAATTAATAAATAGGTTTATTGACATTCCGTAAGAAAATCCTAGAAAAAATATGGAAGAAATCAAAGTTATAATAGAAAATAACTTTAAGCCAAAGGAAAGTTTGGAGTCTGCAGATCATAATTACTTACCAAGAAGAATTATTTAATAAGCCATAATGGAATAAGTATTTTTTGAAAAAATATATAGTGTTAGGGTTTTATCTTATATTTTATTTCAAAGTAAGTTCTAAACAGATTGAAGAGTTAAGTGCAAAAATAAAATAATAAAAATAAGCAAGATTCTTCTAAAAATCTTCCTGAGCAACGAGAATTTGCTAATGTTTTGGGTATAAAAATGTGAGAAAGAACTCCTGACTTAAGATTTCTGGCCTGCAGAGTTGAATGGAGATGTCACATACTGATACGGAGCAGGCTGTGTATAAGTGGAGCAAGTTTGAGGGAGGAGTAAGTAGTTCAGTTTTGGATAAAAGTTGCCTAGTATGCAGTTGGATATGTAAGCCTTGAATTCAAGAGAGAGCTAGGGTGGAGGTGAAAATTTGGGAGTCAGCTTACATGAGTGTTAAAGTCATGAGACTGGCCCGAATCAACAAGAGATTGTGTATAGGAAAGAGAAGAGGACCAAGGTTTGAGTTCTAGGCCATGCTAAATTTGGGAGTAAAGGAAGAACCAGCAAAGGGAAATTGGGAGGAGCAATCAGTAAAGTAAAGGGGAAGACCAAGAATTGGATGTCATGAAAGGCTAGTGAAAAAATACATTGAGGAGCAGGGAGTGAGCAGTCGTATCAAATGCTAGTGACACATCACAGGAGGTTAGGACTGAGAATTGACTGCTGCAGTTAGTGGAGTGGAGGACACTGGTAAACTTGACAAGGAAGTTTCAGCAGAGTGATGGAGAAGAAGGACATTATAGACTAGACAGTTCTAGAAGACTTTGGCCACACTGTGGAGTAAAGAAATGGAATAGTAGTTGGTGATGGAAGTGAGGGCAATGAAAAATATCTAAATTAGGAGATTTAGCAAGATATGTGTTTGCTGATAAATTCACCAACAAGCAAAAAATAAATCTGTAGTACAGAGAAAGGTAGGCAAGTGCGTAAGTGGAAGGGGATGGGCTTTTGAGAAAAGCATTGTGGCAACAGGCAAGCAGGAGCGTGTGTAGGTGCAGGTTCAGTGGGTGAGTTGATGTGGTCCTTAACTGTTGAGAGGCTCTGGTAAGAATACTTGAAGTTTTATTGGGCGTTATTTGAAAGGCTTCATGGCTGTGTTTTTCTCGCTTTTAGTGGCATTAAGTGTATAAAATCAACTGTCAGATTGAAGTTTTTTGTTACTTTTTATTTCCTGTGATAGAGCGGTGATCATTTGGAAAAGGCTTGATTGGTTTCAGACATGTGGACTTTTGTGCTACCTTCTAATTTTGTCTTAGTTTTGAGTTACCCATTATGTTTTTCCCTCTTTTATAGTTAACCAATGATGTGCACCTTTGTTGTAACAGTATGTAGGGTAGTAGTTATAGACTTCCTTTTAATATAGTGCTTCTAATAGTTTTTCCATTTTTGTGACTATAAACCTTCCAAGACTTCCACATGCCTACATACCAATTCTCCAATTAAAGAAGACGGAAAAAGTTAGTCTTTCCCCTAAAAGGAGCACCAAGGAAGTGTTCATATGTTCTGGACCTATGGCCTCCACTAGCTAGTTATACCACTGAATCTTGGGAGAGAATATATATGCAGAAAACCAGTTTACCTGGACTGTATTGCACCTGTTACAGAACATGGGGTATTTATACAGCTCTGAAAAATCTAGATTTTTTTTCTTTTTCTTTTTTTTTCTTTTGCAATTTTTGGCCGGGATTGGGTTTGAACCCACCATTTCTGGCATCTCGGGCCGGCACCCTACTCCTTTGAGCCACAGGCACTGCCCCAGATTTTTTTTTCAAAATAGTCTTCCCAGCTCACCTCACCAGTTTGAGAAATGGCTTTAACTATAAACCACTTTATGCAGTTTGAGATTGAGTTATATATTCCTTGTGTTATAGTCAGCATTCTTGTTTAAAGTGATGCTACTTTCCAGTTCTAGATGCTGACTTGAAATCTACTTCTTATGGGTACATTTTTTGCTTTCATTTCATTAGAGGAAATCTTTTAAGTATAATACTTATAGAACAAGCTATAAGAAACTATTGTTAGTTCTGGCTACTTCTACATAGGCAAGAGTAATTTTTTTTAAATTTAGAAATATATTCCTGGAAAATGTTTCCTACAAATCTATAATCAAGATATGTGCTGCCACACAGATGAATCTTGAAAACATGCTAAATTGACGAAGGCACGGAAGACCACATATTGTATAATTCCATTTATACAGAGTACCCAGAATGGGCAAATTATTCTGTAGAGTCAGAAAGTACATTAGTGTTTTGCCCAGGGGTTAGGGGGATTGAGGAAATGAGGAATAGTTTCTAATGGGTAGTGTTTTTCTTTGAGGTGATGAAAATGTTATAAAATGAGATAAGGTATTTGCACATTTCTGTGAATATAGTAAATTCATTGCTTTGTATGCTTTAAAAAGCTGTTGGTTTCTAAAATCTGTAGTCTAGCAAATTAAGGAATATGTCCTTAATCTTTATCCCCCAAATATTCCAGTTTTAAGATCGAGTAAATGGTATACCAATTGTAATTACTTTTCAGTGAGCCCAAACTGACTTGATAGTACCTTAATCTACCTTTTATTACAGATGTTTGTAGTGTCACATATTTAAATGAGAAAATGTTTATAACTACTGAAATGTATAAGAAAGAAGTTCATAATCCTATCTGCTTTAGTTCTGATGACTATTTTAACTTGAGTGTGTATTCGTCCAGACCAGTGGTTCTCAACTTTCCTAATGCCGCAACCCTTTAATACAGTTCCTGTGGGGTCGAGACCCACAGGTTGAGAACCACTGTTCTAGACCCTTTCTAAACACACGTAAGCCAGTATGATGATTATTTAAATATTTACACAAAAGATGGGGCTATATAGTATGTACATTATTCTACAGTTTGCTCTTTTCCTTTAGTGATATATACAGGATATCTTTCTGTGTCCATACATTTTTTATTCAGTTCTTTTTGCCTCTTTACAATATACTGCTGCAATTCATCAATTCTAATTAAAATGAAAATTTTTTCATATTTTAATATTTCCAAAATGGGAATCCATTTTGGAATCAGTGGCCTATCAGTTTAATTTGCAATGCTTTTTCTTAGACCATAAAATAATGGTATATCCTATTATTGGCTTTTGAGATTTGATGCATGCTATGTATGATATCTACTATCTGGACATTAAAAAAATTGTCCAGGCGCAGTGGCTCATGCCTGGGAGGCATAATCCTAGCACTCTGGGAGGCCAAGGCTGGTGGAACACTTAAATTCAGGAGTTTGAGACCAGCCTCAGCAAGAGCAAGACTTCATCTCCAATAAAAAATAGAAAAACTACCTAGGCTTCTTGGTGGGCGCCTGTAGTCCCAGCTATTCAGGGAGCTTAGCCAAGAGGATTGCTTGAGTCCAAGACTTTGAGGTTGCTGTGAGCTGTGACGTCACCGCAGTCTACCCAGGGCAGCAGATAATGCTGCAGAACATGTATCTTTGCACATGTTTACTTTTCTGTAGAATAAAACTCTTACAAATGAAATTACTCTGTCAATTTTGATAGGCTTTTCCAAATTTCTTTCTTAAAAGGTCATGTAAGTTGTACTTCTGTGTACAGTGGATGACAATATTTATTTTCATCAACATTGGGTATTCCTCAGATTTTTAAATCTTAATCTGATCTGCAACAACAAAAAAGATCTTGTTTTTACATTACATTCTAAAGAATGATTTGTATTTTTTATGTAAATTACCTAAGTATCTGTTGCCATTTTTGAGAATTTGAACTGGTAATTTCTGCCTTCCTATATTGTGAGGATATTTTTTACATTTGAAATACTGATTCTTTATCATATGTGTGGAAGATTGTTTTTTGTAGAAAGTTCATTTGTTTTTTGACATTTTTGTCATAAGGAAGTTTTAAACTTTATGGAACAGTTTTAACAGAAAATTTATGAATGTTGATTTTCTTTTTTAGTATTGATAAGATTATTTTTCTAAATTTGTAAGGGAATTTAGATTGGCAAATCATTTTAAAAGGATCTTTAAAATGAACAATCATGAATGTCAGTGAACAGAATTACCTTTCACTCTGCTGAGTGCTTTGTCTTTGGCTTCATATACTTTTATTTTAAAATATCTCTTAAATCTGCAGTGGATTTTAATGCAAAAAATGCTGTACTGTAAGTAGGGACTCATGTTTTTTCCTTTATGTGGTACCATTATCAAGCTGTGTACTTTAATACTATGCCCTTAGTGTATACACTTCTCATTGGTGACATGAGAATGGTGTGCAGTGTTTGGGGCCTAAAATTCTATAAACTTGTATTAATCATTAAGAATCAGTACTTCGGCATACTTTGATTTAACCATTTATTTTCATAATCCAGTAGTACTTTACATTTCCTGATGTTTTGACATAATATTTATTTTTGTTTCTGATTTTTCTTGCTTGATTGAATAGTTGCTTAAAAATATATCCCCTTAGCTTTTTGCTATGAAATTTGTTTAACATCTTACATTCACACACAAATTATAATCGTTACACCTTCTTTTATACTGAAAATGCTTATGATACTAATAAAAAAAATAAGCCATATGTACACAAATTGAAGATGTGGTAGGATTCGGAGTTAGAGGAAGAAAAATTGATCCTTGGATTAGGTGTCAGAGAAATCTTTGTACTAATTCCATCTCTGCCACTTGTTAGCAAAACAACCATGAGCAAGTTATTTAATCTCAGATCCTCAATTTCTGTATCTTTGTTACAGAAATAATAGTTACTACACGGAAGTATTAAGATTAAACTTTGGTGTTCAGTAGACATTCAGAAACTCATTCTGCCTTTTAATGTAACAACTGTTATAATTAGTGATAGAGAAAAAGAAGGACTTCAGTATTTTTTTGTATACATCACTACCATCTTTTACACTTGCTTGTTTAGCTTAGAAATTCTGGAGGATATCTGAATACATTTCTGAGTTAGAATCTTCAAATTCCTCCTTTGAAATATGTACATTTGAGTTTCTATTTTTATATAGAGAATCTCAACTCTTAATGGCACTATATTTTGCTTATAGTTTTAAATTCTTACCACTTTCCCTTTGTAAAGTCAGGCGTCCCAACTGGACAGATAAATGAAAATAGTAAATTTAAAATAGCACATGCTTAGTGAGGGTTGTACTTTTATGGTAACTAGCTTTAACATGTAATTTGCAGAAATGTAAATATGAAATAAGACATAAACCTGAGTTATGTGTTTATATTTGAATTTCTATAACTACTATATAACATAATCTTAAGAACAAGAATGACATCTTTATATTTTAGAAGTATGATGCCATGTGGTATAATTCATTTTTGCTGCTGAAAAAATAGGTGTCTTAGGTTGTTTTGGTTTTCTCTTGATTAAATCACAGGAAGTGACTTTTTTAATCAAACATAACATATTTTAGGTCATTTATTTTCATCTTTTACTAATATGGTCAGGATTTAAAAGTCATGAAGTAAATTTGTAGTTACAGTGTTTTAATGGTAGCATTAAAAGAATAAGTAAGTCTTTAACTTAAAATGGATAGGTGATGAAATATGTTGTCTTACAGCCAAATTTGTATCCTACTGTGGGGCTTCAGACACCAGGAGAAGTGGTTGATGCCAATTTTGGGCAACATCCTTTCGTTTTTGATATAGAAGACTATATGCGAGAGTGGAGAACCAAAATACAGGCACAGATAGACCGATTTCCAATTGGAGATCGCGAAGGAGAATGGCAGACCATGATACAAAAGTAAGAGTGAAGAAATTTGAATTGACATTATTCAGAAATCTTTTTTATAAGACATTTATTCTTTTGGTATTCGTAGAAGCTGTTTAGTCTACTGATTTGTATCATAATAATTATTGTATATTTTACTCTCAAAAAGTAATTTAAACAAATAACTGATTGATGATACACATATAGAATTGTATTTCAGTGTGACTTAATTTGGTGAAGGAGATAACATGATGCTGGGTTACCTAGGCTATTCTTAGTCACAGGATTTAGTGATTTCTGTGATTATACAATTCAACTTTTCATTGATGCCAAAGATACATTAGAGAGATAATATAGATTTTATAATCAGAATATGTGGGTTTTGGACATGATCTTGGCTATATCATTCAGCAGCAGTTAATTTATAAGTGAAAGAATTTTGGCTTGGTAAGAGTAAGCATCAAAATGTATTGGGATATAGATGTGTACATTTTGCATTTCAGGATTTGGCTAAGTTTTTCCACTGTTGGGGTTACTGTGTAAGAATAATATCAGTTATTTTTGGTTACTATTAAAGAATCTTCTTTTTGCTAAATAATTACTTTTTAGCATTTAGATTCAGGGATATTATACCGCCTCTGTTTTAAACACGAAAATTTGACCAAAAGCCTCCATCTTGAGAGATTAAAAACAAACTTACTAATTAATGTTAATGCTTGACTTGTATATGCTGTTATTAGACATGTAAGAAAAGAGAAAGGGAAAGAAGATCAAAGAGCAGTAAATATGGAGTTAGGACTCCTAAAAGTAGCCTACTTTGGATTGATTCATAACCTTGGTGGAGGTGGAATAGCAGAGCAGAAAATGGGTGTCAAACGAAAGGTACCATAAAATGAAATTTATTGCAATTCCTTCTTTGCCAAAAATTTTCAATTTGTTTTGTTAGGGAGCTTAAAAAAAAGAAGTAAAGTAGTTAGCAGGAAAATATATTTCCTATGATAGTCAACTTTTTTAAACTCTACTTTTGCTAAAAGGCTAGCGATGGCACACCTGGATATCAGTACTAAATAATAGCACAGACTTCAGAATGGTAGCATAGACTTAAAAATTATGCAAACACTGTTACATTTTAAAAGTCATTTTTGCTATTATAATCAAGGCCAATAAAATAGCAAAAACTTTCAGATACCGTCACCATCTCATTTTATGTCCTCAATTGTCCTTAAATTGCTTTGAACTTTCTTTCTTTTTTGTTTTCTTCCGAGACAGAGTTTCACTGTGTTGCCCTGGGTTGAGTACCATGGTGTCATCATAGCTCATAGCAACCTCAAACTCTTGGGCCCAAGAGATCCTCTTGCCTTAGTCTCCCAAGTAGCTGGGACTATAGGCGTGTACCACCACACCTAGCTAGTTTTTCTATCCATCTATCTAGAGGTGGATTCGACTCTTGCCCAGCTACTCTGGAATCCTGGAACTCAAGTAGTCTACCCACTTCAGCCTCCCAGAGTGCTAAGATTAACAAATGTGAGAGGGACCCCCATCACCACCACTTTGAACATTCCTAAATTTAAAAAAAAAAAAAATTTGGTTATTTTTTTGGAGGACATTATGGTTAGGAGACATGATGATGACTCTGAAAGCAAGCTTCTTCCCTAGAACTATTGTATATGTTACAGAGCTTTGATACCAGTTTCTTTGTTCCATGCAGTTAGAGAATAGGCACCCCCAACTCACAATCCTGTAGTCCCTATGAGCTGGGAGATAGTCTTTCCTTTCTTTTAAGACTCTGAAAGTGGTTGCCACTGAGCATCACAGCAAGATAAGAAGTAAAGGAAATATTTAACCTGTAACCAGCATTCTCCTACGTAATTCTTCAGAAAATTAAAGTGACTTACCAGGACCTCTTCTCCCCCTTAATTTGTACAATTAAATAAAATAAGGTAAAAATCTATTTTTTTAGCAATCCTCCCCACCTTCTCTTCCTTTTTTCCCTGAGTGTCCCTGTAGTAAACCACTGCTTCCCACCATTTTCTCACTGGCCTTAGTAGTGTCAGGCAGGTTTAGAAGTCTTTTGTTTGGAACTATCAGTTATTTGGATTAATAATGCAGGATCACTAGTTTTTCTAACTACATACTGTGGGTAGATGTAAATATATATTTTAACAACTTGGTAGCTTTTTAAGAAATAAAAAGCTCTGTTCTTTTTGAAGAGTGTCACTTCCATGTAAATCATATTTGAGTAATTTTCTGTGTAAGACCAGAGTACTTAATTTAGATTAGCAGGCTGATTCCTCCTTTATTAGTAGTACTCATATAGATTTTGTTCTGAAAGATTTCTCTGGGTTCACCTTAGTGTTTTTTTCTGTATGTTGTGATCCCATCTCATTTAACTGACAGGTAATGAAAATGGTTGCGTTTCCGAACATAAGGAGTTAATTCATTATTTTTAAATGTTATTTTACAACATGATGACATACTACTCGGATAATATGATAAAGATGAAACAGAAATTATGGTTATTAGTATTGAATAATAGAATGGGAAATAAATACAAAGGGACCTGAGGGTAATGGAGATGCAAGAAAGGGTCACTAGTGTTCTTGATTCTCAAGTAATATTTATTTTAGGGAGAGTAGTCTTAACATAGTATTTGCAGATACCTTTTTAGAAATACTACATGAAATAAGACAAAATATTTTTTCAACTCAAAGTTGAAATTTCTTACTGTTTCAAGTAAATAGGTTTGTTTTAGAATACTAGTGTAGGCCTTGTTTGTATAAATTATAATGAATCATGTATTTTCCTGACTAAAAGATGTATGTTTCTTCTTTTTAAGAATGGTTTCATCTTATTTAGTCCACCATGGGTACTGTGCCACAGCAGAGGCCTTTGCCAGATCTACAGACCAGACCGTTCTAGAAGAATTAGCTTCCATTAAGAATAGACAAAGTAAGGACAATGGTGCATGGTTAACATTTATTTTCAGATCATAGGTTTAACTACTTTATTTTTAGAAATTTTTTAAAATTAAAAAACTTAAATATTTAAAATGGATGCCTCTGAAATGTATTTTCACTAATATTTTTTGAATATTAGCTTTAAAAATTTGCATAGGACTATGTCAGACTAATTATAGAAAGAGAATTTGGGGAAAGATTTTATGAGGAATGACTTTACCATATCTTTTTTTTTTTTTTTTTTAGACAGAGCCTCAAGCTGTTGCCCTGGGTAGAGTGCTGTGGAGTCACAGCTCACAGCAACCTCAAACTCTTGGGCTTAAGCAATTCTCTTGCCTCAGCCTCCCAAGTAGCGGGTACTGCAGGCACCACAACGCCCAGCTATTTTTGGTTGCAGTTATCATTGTCATTCAGCTGGCCTGGGCTGGGTTCGAATCTGCCAGCCTGGGTGTATGTGGCCGGTGCCCTACCCACTGAGCCATGGGTGCTGCCTGACTTAACTATATCTTCTTAAGATAAAAAATGTTTTCATAAGCTTTTAGGAAGTAAACATTGGGTGGAAAGTTTCTTCTTTATTTTATGGGTTTGTTTTTTATAAGTAACATAGTCCTGAGTAGATGGTAGAGATAAGATGTGAAAGAAATATAAATATTTTTGAATTTATATCTTTATTAAATTGAAGATAACATTGATCATAAATACTTTATTATTTAGGTCCTAGGACGGGGACCTAAATCATTATTATTATTTAGGTCTGGCCTGTCTGGCCAGAGCTATAGGGCCTGTTTATAACTGGTCCATAGTTAGCCATCCTAAAAGCAATGGGTCCATCAGAGTGGGTATGATTTGACAAAAATACAAGGATGAAAACAAAACAGATGAATGAAATCAATGGAGGAAAGCTTTTTTATAGGTCAGATTGCTGTAATAGCACTGATTACCTTGCGTTTTAGTTAATTATGTGCTTGCTGACAGTCACTGAACAGGTATGATCGCTTACTCAGTTTGTATGCTTATTTCCCATTTAATAATTGTCTGCCCCACAATGAATGCAGTTCAGATCTTATTCAAAGGCTAGCATTTTTTTTTAGTCCTGGGATCATTGTATTTGATAGGATGTTTTAATGTTTCTTTAAAAAGTCTTTTTAATCTTAGTGTTTGAAACTTCAAACATTACTTAAGATGTTCTCACTATATTCCTTTATGTTAGCTTGTGATTTTTCTTTTTACAGTTTGTGGAGGTACTTGTTTTTCTAATTTTTTTAGTGTGTCTGAAATTTTTTCAGGAGTTGTCCTAATGGATATTAGAAAAAGAAATGGAAATCAATCACAACAATTTGTTTAAAAACTTTTTACTGGGCAGTGCCTGTGGTTCAGTGAGTAGGGTGCCAGCCCCATATACCGAGGGTGATGGGTTCAAACCCAGCCCCAGCCAAACTGCAAAACAAAAAAATAGCTGGGCATTGTGGCAGGCACCTGTAGTCCCAGCTACTTGGGAGGCTGAGGCAAGAGAATCGCCTAAGCCCAGGAGTTGGAGGTTGCTGTGAGCTATGTGACGCCATGGCACTCTACTGAGGGCAATAAAGTCAGACTCTGACTCTACAAAAATAAA
>CAUYON010137226.1:0-39469 GCA_963573935.1 Arctocebus calabarensis | reverse complement strand
TTTTTTTTTTTTTTTTTGAGACAGAGCCTCAAGCTGTCACCCTGGATAGAGTGCTGTGGCATCACAGCTCACAGCAACCTCCAATTCCTGGGCTCAAGTGAGTCTCCTGCCTCTGCCTCCCAAATAGCTGGGACTACAGGCACCTGCCACAACGCCCAGCCATTTCTTTTAAGTTGCAGACACCATTGTTGTTTGGTGGGCCCGGGCTGGATTTGAACCCGCCAGCTCAGGTGTACGTGGCTGGCGCCTTAGCCCATTAAGCCCCAGGCGCTGAGCCCAAGTTGGCTTTTAGACCTCTTGACCTGCCTGCCGTGTTCCTCAGACATCACACCATGTCCCAGTGTCCCCATGTTCTCCTTCCTAAGCCCTGGAAATGGTTAATCCTCTAAGGGGCTCTTCCCCCTAAGTGGAAATGGCACTAGAAAATCCCATGTGGCACTTGTGGGCAGGCATGGCTGTTAGCTTGTCACAGGTTCTAGAGCTGTCTGGTGTTTAGAGCTAGGAAAAACAAATAATGTTTAAAAAAAGCCACCAGGAGCTCAGGCTGGCTTCTAGCCCCGAGTCTCCTGGCCTTCCACTGGGCATTCTCTGGGGATGGCGTCTTTGCTGCTCCTCAGCCTCCCTGTGCCCGCAGGGTAGGGGAACATGCTGCTCCCTGTGCCAGGGCTCCCGCCCTTCTCCAGGCAGGTCTTGCCTCTGCCTGAAATGTGGGGTGTGCAAGGATTCATCCCAGCTTTGTCATCATCCGCTGAGCTGTTGACCTGGTTTTGGGCTAGGTCTGTGGGGAGCCCGTGGGACCCCGTTCCCTCTTGTATCCTGTGCCGCCTGATACCCCGGGCTTACAGATGTAAGTGCTGTGGCCACACTATCAGTATTGCAGGCTTAGGGTTTCCTGGTATCTCTTTGTCTGTTTTTAAAGGTATCTTCTGTTTTTTTCCATACACGATTCTGTTGATCTGTTTGACTTGGGGTTGGAATTTGAGGAAATCCACCCTCATCTTATTGCACCAGATTGCACTTTTAACTAAAAGTGGTCTATGATTAGACAGAAGTTAGACACAGCCTACAGAGACAGCAAAACAAGGCAGGTGGCGGGAAGCTCGGCACTTGGGCTTGTGGCATCTCAGACTTCAGCAGGATGCCCTGCAGAGGGGACATCCTTTTCTTCTTACCCAAACGATGTGTTCTAACCTCTGTGCTAAGAGAGATTAGTTGTACCCTTAAACATGCCTAGTTTACCCTTAGTGGCTGGTCACAGTGAAAGAAAAGAGGCATTGTTTGGTTCTGTGAGCTGCCTGTAGAGCCTCCTCCAAAGACCTGGGGCAAATTATACTCCAACAAAGACTTGGAAAGCCCGGTCTCAGCAGCCTTACTTTGAATGCTCAGGGCACCAAGCAGAGCTTCAGCTCTGTGTAAATAGGTGTGCTGAAAAAATAGCAAAGAAACTGAAAAAGCATTCTGTAGCTCAAGTCTGAATGCTAATGAAAATTAAACCAGTTACTTCTTCTTTTTTTTAACTTCAAGAGATCGTGCAGCCTGTGTTAATGTATATTGCAAATTTCTCAAATAAAGAGCTAGCTTTTAGCATTTCCCAGGCAAGCTTAATCCTCTAGCCCTTTCTACTCCCTGTTCTAAGGGTTTCACCCCCTTTTATTTTTCAGAAGAGGACTTTCTATTTATTTTTTCTCACTTCTTAATAGTTTTGAAATGTACCAAATACCCTTTCTCCTGCCATACCCCCCCCCCCCATTCCCTTCTACTTTCTGGACTATAGTTATGTTTTGCCATTCCTATGAATGTGTAGGTGATTATATATTGATTCATAGTAGTATTGAGTACATTGCATACTTTTTTCCCATTCTTGAGATACAGTACTAAGAAGAATATATTCCAGCTCCATCTAGGTAAACATAAAAGATGTGAAGTCTCCATCTTTTTATGGCTGCATCGTATTCCATAGTGTACATATAGCACAATTTGTTAATCCATTCATGGGTTGATGGGCACTTGGGCTGTTTCCATGTCTTGACTATTACGAATTGGGCTGCAATAAACATTCTGGTGCAAATGTTTTTGTTGTGAAATAATTTTTGATCATCTAGGTATAAACCTAGTAGAGGAAATACAGGATCGAATGGTAGGTCTACTTTTAGTTCCTTGAGTGTTCTCCAAACTTCCTTCCAAAAAGGTGGTATTTTGCATTCCCATCAGCAGTGTAGAAGTGTTCCTTTCTCTCCACATCCATGCCAACATCTGTAGTTTTGGGATTTTGTGATGTGGGCTAATCTTACTGGAGTTAGATGGTATCTCAAAGTGCTTTTGATTTGCATTTCTCTGATGGTTAAGGATGAGGAGCATTTTTTCATGTTTCATAGGCCATGCGCATATCTTTATCAGAGAAGTTTCTGTTCAAGTCTCTTGCTCACATAGAAATGGGGTTATTTATTCTTTTCTTATTGATTAGTTTGGGTTCTCTATCGATTCTAGTTATCAGACCTTTGTTGGAAGCATAACCTGCAAAAATCTTCTCCCATTCTGTCTGTTTGCTTTACTTACTGTGCTCTTGGCTGTGCAAAAGCTTTTTAGTTTGATCAGATCCCAGTAATGTACTTTTGGTGTTGCTTTAATTGCCCGGCGGGTCCTCCTCATAAAATATTTTCCCAGGCTGATTTCTTCAAGTGTTTTCTCTGTACTCTCTTCTAGTATTTTTATAGTTTCAAGTCTTAAGCTTAAATCTTTTATCCAGTGAGAATCAATTTTTGTTAATAGAAAAAGGTGGGGTTCCAGTTTCAGTCTTCTATGGGTCACCAGCCAGTTCTCCCAGCACCATTTGTTAGATAGGGAGTCTTCCCCCCCACTGAATATTTTTGATAGGTTTGTTGAAGATCAAATGATAATAAGTAGCTGGGTTCATCTCTTGGTTCTCTATTCTGTTCCATAAATCTACTGCTCTGTTTTTGTACCAGTTCCATGCTGTTTTGATCACTATAGATTTATAGTATTGCCTGAAGTCTGGTACTGTGATACCTCCTGCTTTGTTCTCATTTCTGAGTAAGGTATTTGCTATTTGAGGTTTTTCTTGATTTCCATATAAAATGAAGTACTTTATTTTCAAGTTCTTTAAAGTATGACAGGGGTGCTTTAATATGGATTGCATTAAATCTGTAGATTGCTTTGGGTAGTATGGACATTTTAACAATGTTGATTCTTCCCAGCCATGAGCATGGTATGTTTTTCCAATTGTTAACATTTTCCGCTATTTCTTTTCTCAGAGTTTCATACTTCTCTATATAGAGATCTTTCATGTCCTTTGTTAGGTAAAATCCCAGATATTTCCTTTTCTTTGGCACTATGTAAAAGGAATAGAATTCTTGACTATATTTTCAGCTTGATTGTTGTTGGCATATATATAAGAGCTACTAATTTGTAAGTATTGATTTTGTATCCTGAGATGCTGCTGTATTCCTTGGTCACTTCTTAGAGTTTTGAAGTTGAGTCCCTGGGATTTTCCAGGTATAGGATCATATCATAAGTGAAAAGTGAGAGTTTGATCTCCTCGGACCCTATTTGGATACCCTTGATCATCTTCTCTTGCTTGATTGTGATGGCTAAGACTTCCATTCCTATATTGAATAGCCGTGGAGACAGTGGGCATCCTTGCCTTATTCCTGATCTGAAAGGAAATGTTTTCAATTTTACACCATTCAATATGATATTGCCTGCGAGTTTGCTGTACATGGCCTCTATCAGTTTAAGAAATGTCCTTTCTATGCTTGTTTTCTTCAGTGTTCTGATCATGAAAGGATGCTGGATATTATCAAAGGCTTTTTCCTGCATCAATTGAGAGAATCATATGGTCTCTGTTTTTTATTTTATTGATGTGATGTATTATATTTATAGATTTGCATATGTTGAACCAAGCCTGTAACTCTGGAATAAAACAAACTTGATCATAGTGTATAATATTTTTGATGTGTTGTTGAATTCTGTTTGCTAAGATCTTATTGACTATTTTTGCATTGATATTCATTAATGGTATCGGTCTATCATTTTCTTTCTTTGTCGGATCCTTTCCTGGTTTGGGGATCAGGGTGATATTTGCTTCATAGAATGTGATGAGAAGTATTCCTTCTTTTTCTATGCTTTGGAAAAGGTTGTATAATATAGTACTTGTTCCTCTTGAAAAATTTGAAAGATTTGGGTTGTGAAGCCGTCTCTTCCCAGACTTTTCTTTTTGGGGAAATTTTGTATTATTAATGCTATTTTTGTGATTGATAAGGTCTATTCAATATTTCTATTCTTTCTGGTTGAGTCTAAGAAAGTGGCATGCCTCCAGGTATTGGTCCATTTCCTTCAGATTTTCATATTTCTGGGAATAAAGATTATTGTAGTAATCATTGAGGATTTTTTGAATTTCTGAGTTATCTTTTGTTATTTCTCCTTTATCATATCTGATAGATGATATTAGAGATTTTACTTTTCTGTTTCTAGTTAGATTAGCCAAAGGTTTATCAATTTTGTTAATCTTTTCAAAACAACTTTTTGTTTCGTTGGTCTTCTGAGTGATTCTTTTGTTTTCAATTTCATTTAATTCTGCCCTAATTTTGGTTATTTCTTTTCTTGTGTTGGGTTTGGGGTTGGAATTTTCTTCCTTTTTCAGTTGCTTGAGATGATCCATTAAGTTGTTGGCTTCCTTTGTTTCTGTTTTCTTGATGAAGGCTGCCAATGGTATGAATTTCCCTCTTTGGACTGCGTTTGCAGTATCGCACAGGTTTGGATAATCTGTGTCTTCATTATTATTTTGTTCCAAAAATTTGTTTATTTCCTTCTTAATCTTGTTGATTAAGCTATCATTCAGCCTAAGATTATTTAGTTTCCATGACTTTATTTGAGTATGATGATTCCCGTTGTTGTTGAGTTCAACTTTTATTCCATGGTGATCTGAGAAGGTACAAGGAATATTTTCTTTTCTTTTAAATTTGCTGAGGTTAGGCTTGTATCCTAGATTATGATCTAGTTTGGAGGATGAGCTGTTGGGTCATGAGAAGAATGTGTGTTCAGGTTTTTTAGGGTGAAATAGTCTATAGAGGTCTGTAAAGTTTATTTGTTCTAGATTCAGGTTTTAGTTTAATATTTCTTTGTTTAATTTCTTCTTGGAGGATCGATCCAAAACTGTCAAAGGGGTGTTAAAATCTCCAACCATTATAGTGCAGGAAGATATCAAGTTGTTCATATACATTAGGGTTTGCTTTATAAATTGAGGAGCATTCTGGTAGGATGCATAAATGTTAATTATCAAAATCTCTTCATGTGGGGTGTTTCCCTTGACAAATTTGTAGTGATTATCCTTATCTTTCTTTCTATTTTTTGGTTTAAAGCCAATTGTATCTACAACTAAAATTGCAACCCCTGCTTTTTTTTGGTTTCCATTTGCCTGTATTATAAAAGTCCATCCCTTTACCCTGAGTCTATTTTTATCCTTGAAGGTAAGGTGAGATTCTTATATACAGCCGAAATCTTGTCTAAGTTTATGTATCCAGTCAGCCAGCCTGTGCCTCTTTAGAGGGTAATTTAAAACATTCACATTAATTGAGAGAATTGATAAGCCTGATTGTGTTTGGAGTATCATGATTTTTGGATGTCCAGTGGACATTTTAAGTCCTTCCACCACTGTGGAAGTTGGGGTTGTTCAAAAATTTCTGGGTGAATTTACTTTGGAGGTGGAGCATTGCGCAGGTCATTGTGGAGGATGGGTCTGAGAATATCTTGGAGAACTGGTTTCTTTCACATGTCTATGTCATTAATGTATTTGGCTTCTCCATCACAAATGAAACTCAGTTTTGCTGGATACAGGATCCTGGGCTGGAAGTTGTTTTGTTTTAGGAGATTGAAGGTCGATGACCATCTTTTCTGGCTTGAAACATTTTGACTGATTGATCTGCAGTCATTCTGATACTTCTCCCTTTATAAGTGATGCTTTTCTTATGTCTGGTTGCTTGCAGAATTTTCTCCTTCTTAACTTTGGCAAAGTGAATCATAGTGTGTCTAGGAGATGCTTTATTGGATTGAGTCTTGCTGGAGTTCTGAAACTGTCTGCTATGTGAAGTTCTGTGTCTCTTGTAATGCTTGGGAAATTCTCCTCTAAGATCTTTTGGAGTAGAGCATCTATACCTTTAGGAGCATCCTCTTCTTCTTTGGGAATTGCTATGAGATGAATATTTGATCTTCTGGACTGATCCCACAACTCTCTCAGATAATGATCAGTTTTTGCTCTCCATTTGTCCTCCTCTTTGAGCATTTGGGAACGTTCAGAAGCTTTGTCTTTAGCTTTAGAGACCCTTTCTTCTGCCTGGTCAACTCTATTACTGTCGGATTCTACTGTATTTCAGAGCTCCTCAACTAACTTTTTCGTTTCCTTGAGCTCTGCTATCTCCTTTCTTATTATGTCTAAATATTTGGTGACTTTGTCTTTGAATTTATTAATTTCTTGAGACAATTTTTGGAATTCAGTTTCTATTTCTCCTCCATTCTATTTATCTTATTTGCCATCCATATTCTGAATTCGATTTCTAACATTGCTGCCATCTGTCTATGCATGGCATCTTCAGTTGTATCTCCTTTGTCATTTCTTGGCTGGGGTTGATCTATTCTGGTTATTCATGTTGCCAGAATTCTTTTGTTGTGCCTGCATGCTGTTTATTTTCCACCCTTTGTTTATTAGAACTGGTAGGCTGAGATTGAATTGAGGTTCCCACATAGTAGAGATAGCCCCTTACTAAAGTGCTAGGCTTTGTAATTGTGACTTATCTCCTACAACCTTATAAAGGCCCCTTTCAGAGTTTTGGCTGGAGACTCTGAGGACCTACTTGGTGAGATAGCGCACACTATTCACAGCCAAGATTTAAACTTAATGCTGTGGCTTCATAGGATAGGGTAGAGGTTGGCTGATCTCAAAACAGAGCTAGTTTGTGCTCTCTCACCAAGGTTCACACCTCTGCTCGAGGGTTCTGTTGGAGTCATTTGACCATGCCCTTGCCCTCAGGTTTCAGTCCAGGCCTGATAAGCCTTTGCTCTGAGGCCCAGCAGGGGCTCAGGAGCAGCCCTGCCTGCCCAACTCAGATCACACAGGGCAACCACTCTCCTGCTATGGGTGCACCCCATCCCACTAGAGACATCCCGAACCAAGGGTCAACATCACCACTGGCCGGGCATAGTCATAACCAGGGGACTGCTCCTCCTCCCGCCAAATGTCCCTTTCTTCCCACACCCTCTTTCTTTCCTGTCAGTCACAGATTCCGTCCTGATGGTTGGTGGTCCACACTATGCCCAGATCTAAAGACCAATCACTCTGTGCTCTGCAGGGGCAGAACTTTAAACTACCATGTGAGGGGGAAAGGATGAAATGGGAGATTGGACTTGTGAGGAGAAAATAACTGTTCAACTTTATGCCTGGCAGGGTGGAGTCTAGGTTTATAAGTGGGACCTCCCTGGAGAAAGAGACCTTGATTTAGTGAGTCTCCCCAGCGAGGTAAAATGAGAGGTCTTTTGTTCCCTGCTCCCTTGCAGGTAGCCTGCAGCAGGCCCCCTGCTTGGGGGAGGGGTCTCCCGCTAATCGATAGGCTTTGTACCTGTAATTTGTTTTCTTGAATGCTCTTCCTTGGGGTTACAGCTTGCCGAACTTGTTTCTTGGCTCAGCTCCCCACCTTTGGCTTCATAGAGTCTGATTCTGTCCACTTTCTCTTTCTGGTCCGGAGCCTCTGCTGAGGGTTGCTACCAGTTGGCCATTTTCCCAGAATCTAGTGTCACCCCTTTCTAAACCTGTGCTCCCAGGGAACACAACTGCAGAAGGGCTCCTCAAGGGGCAATGGTGCTTAGTAGCCCTGAAAGCTGCGTGAGTTTAAGAAAGCTGATAGTATTTGTTATTTTAACCATTAATTTTATGAGCCAGTGTTTACTGAATGGCTTGGTTTTGTTCTGGGTCATAGTTTCTCTGCTGAAGGATCTAAGCTCAGGCCGTGGGTCTTGGGGGGCACAGGTGCAGTCAAATTCAGGTTTCCCTGGGCTATATTTTTGTTTGTTTGTTTGTTTGTTTCTGAATGATGTTTTAAGAGCAGGTACCAAGGAGTCAGACCAAGCTTTTAATCTGAACCAGCCAGGAGAAAGCTGGTGGCTTCAGGCTTAGAGGCCCCTGGTCTGCACAAGGAGGTGACGATTCCCACTTCCCAACATGGTCCTGAGGGCTGAATGAGATACCCAGTGGGGTGCTCTGCTGACAGGCTGGTGCATGGGGGAGCACCCTGTTGGGGTCTCACCCCCAGAGCAGTGTTGCTATGGAAATTGGCGGCAATCTACTGAAGAAATACAGAGTTAGAAGTGACAGTAAAGAAAGACCAGAGACATAGAGTAGAATTAAAAGTGGTAGCCAGGGGTCCATTGCCCATGGATTCTGGCAATGGCCCTGAGTACTTGCTCCACTCTGCTTTTATTGGAGTCTGTTTGCCCAAAGGGTAAGATGAGGGAGGGAACAAAGGTGTCAGCAATTTATTGGATTGATCATATCAGCTTCTGTTGTTATTATAATTAACCTTAAGGGTAGCCTTCAGTAATCTGAAATCTGAGCCCTGGACTGGAAGAGCCTCCTGCTTGAGGTCACACAGATTTCCAGGGAGGTGTTAATCTCTTCTAATTCTCTGTGGAGTAAAATGTCATCAGCATTAATTTCCTCTGAGGGATTGGTGGGAGGGAGGCATTTTGCTCTCACCCCACCACAGAGGATTTTCCTCTGCGATAAGGGATATAAGCTCTTGTGCCCACATCTCAGAGCTCCAGCGACTCCCCTGGTCTCTGCCCCAGGCAAATGCAAATCTCCACAATGCTATCTGCTTTGCCTGTTTAATGGGCAGGCAACGCCCCAGAAGATGTATCTTTTCCTTTTCTAAGACTAAAATTCTCCTCAGAATGCTCACAGACCCAGCAGGGTGTTTGTAAACTGTATCCCCAAAAGGCTAGAATTTCAGAAAAGGCAAGGAGCTTCCTAGCAATGGCTAATTGAAAGGTAAACTAGCTGACTTTTCTTTGTTCTGACTCACTCAGCTTAGTTTTTAGTTTTCCTCTTTTTCTGGGGGTGCTTTCCTTTGCCAAGAATGGGGTCTTTAGTCCCCATTCTTCCAGCACACCCCTACTTGGCCACTCAGAGAAGAGCTTCGTGCTGACCTCAGGGGTCCCCTTGGACGTGCTGTGCTGCCTGTGGGAATAGAAGGGGATCCACTGGGGCCAGCAGTGTGGAAGCACATGGCCTATGGAGCAGGATGTCCATGTGGTCGGGCTGCTGGCTCAAAGGCTATTGGGCAACTAACATTTATTGGAAACACACAAAACCATTGTCATTAGCCGAGATCATCATCTTGGGTGGATGCCAGGTTTAGTAGAGCAAAAACAACAGCAAGAAAATAAAACTTCTACTTTTATGACTGATTTAGTTTTAGTTTTTAATGAAAAATGATCAGTTTATGTTAGAGAAAAGAGCCTTAGGTGGTTATTCTCTTCAAATCCTTGATTCTAATTTGTGACATGTCATTTTACAGATGACTATTTCTCCCTCATTTCCCCCCTTACTGCCAAGCAGAGGAGTAATGAGGATAATGGCAAACACGCTGCGCTTCCTAATACAAATCTGATCATGTCGCTGTGTTTCAATCTCCAAATAAGCTATTAAAATTTATTTTATTCTCCTGGGGTCATAGAAAGAGTGGAGAAGAGGAAGTAAAACAAAACACTAGGGTTGGCTCTGCTGCTTACACTTAGCTCCTGGCCACACGATGCTGACCTGAGACCTGAGGAAACTGAGCTGTGTGCACCACATCCCTGGGGTGAGTGCCAGGGAGTTGGGGAGCTGACAGCCAGGCCTTCGGATCCAGACTCCAGAGTTTCGTCTACCTCACTTGCACATCTAATTAGCAAAAGTGAGATTTTTGAAGGACACGCTGGAAATGGCTCTGGACCTTGCAAAACTGTTGCAACTTGTTTTCTTTGATTACTGAAGCATTTATTCTGTTCTTCATATATTAAAACAAACATTTTCATTTCAGAAGTAATGCAGAACATAGGCTCCCAATTGAAAAATAAGTAGAAAGGAGAGAGAAGTATGTTATGCAAGAGAGAGTGTCCCCTTGTGTGACTCTCCCACACCATCATTTTCAGGTGTACCATCAGACAATTTTAATATATGCATTCTGTATGCTTGTGTTTGTGCATGTTACTTTACAACATTCTCAGAGGGATTTCCTAAGTACAGTCAGTCATTCACATATTCTATGCCAGGCTCTTTTCTCCTCTACCCTTCTGAGTTCCTGACTCTTGTCTGGGAAGCATTGTAACAAAAGGTTAACAAGAGGAAAAACAAAAAGAAGCATATTCACGAGTATATTTCATATATGCACAGAAGATACTCAGGGAAAGAGTCCTTCTCAAAGAGGTGACTTAGTCATACAAGATCCAGCTTCTATGGTATTTTTACAAAGAATAGTAAGGTTTTAGAGAAGAGACAAGAGGAAAAAAAGGAGCTTGACTCTATAGGGAAGACAAATTGTGGGAAGGAAAATGAGTGGGAACTAGTGGTAGGTAGAGGTGAGTCATGTCTGTGTTGACCCCGGGTGAGAAGGAGGCTAAGTTGTCTTCAGTAGTTAACCTTGTATCTCCCAGGGAGAGAGGGAGGAGGGATACATTTGTAAATTTACATCCTGCTTTTAGGCAAATAGGAAGAGAGTGGAGAGCTTTTTTTGCATCTGATTCTTCTCAATTGCCTTTAGCTCAAGCAGCATGTTTTGGGGGTGACATCTGATTTCCTGCAACAAGTGACTGAAAATGTAGATATACGATCATTGCTCACATGGAGCTTATTTGCTGGTGAAGGAGAGAGCATTTTTTTTTTTTTAAAGTAACACCAAACACAATAATGGAAAAAATATATAAATTTGTTGTTAACTAATCTTATAATGTTTGATAAAATTCACCAATGAAAGCACAGATCTATTTTGAGGGACTTTTAAATTAAGGATCCAATTTATGTAATGAGTATAGGAGTATACAGGTCGTCTATTTAATGCAGGTTGAATTCTGGCACGTCATGGATCTTGTGATTTGTGTCTTGAGGTTTATTATTTGCATTGATTTTCAAGAACCTGTTTTTTGTTTTTTTGTTCTCTATTGTTTTCCCATTGCCAGTTTTATTGATTTCTGCTCTTACGTTTATTAATTCCTTCCCTTTGCTTGGTTTGGGATTGTTTTGCTCTATTGTCCAAGTTTCTTGACATAGAAATTTAGATTGTTGATTTGAGGCCTTTCTTCTTCTGTAATGTACACATTTAGTGTTATGAATCTTCCTCACAATATGGCTTTATCTGCACCTCACTTAATTTTGACATGTTTATTTTTCATGTTAGTTCAGTTCTGTGTACCTTTTAAAATCTCCTCTGTCATATTCCCTTTATCCATAGAGTATTTAGAAGTCTATTCATTCATTTCTGTGTGTTTAGGGATTTTTCTTGTTGTCTTCTTTTTTAATTTTTCTTTTTCTTTTTCTTTTTGGCCATGGCTGGGTTTGAACCCAACACTCCAGCATATGGGGCTGGCTCCCTAATCCATTGAGTCACAGGCACCGCTCCTTGATTTTTCTTATGGTCAGAGAACAAACTTTATGTGTTTTTAATTACTTTAAATTTCTTGACATTATTTTATGTCCTAGGATATGGAAAATGCTGGTAAATGTTTCAAAGACGTTAAGAAAAACATTTGTTCTTCTCCTAGGTGGGGTTTTCTATTTGTGTCACTTAGATTCTGTTGGTGGATCATGTTGGTCAGTTCTTCTGTCTTTGATGATTTCCTGTCTTATAGTTCCACCACTTGCTTGTGTTTTGATGTTCCCAGTGATAACTGTAAATTCTTATATTTCTTTTCCAAGGCTATTACCTTTTACTTCACATATTTGGATGCTCTGTTCAGTGCATAGGTAGTTGAGATTATTATGTCTTCCTGGTGGAATAATCTTTTTATCATTTTTTAACTTACTTTGATATTATGAATTTTTTTTCTGTTAGGTCTACTTTATGCGGAATTAATGTGGGCACTCCTGCTTTTTCTGAAAATTAATTTTGTATCTTTTCCCATGCTTGTACTTTCAACCTACCTATGTTGTTGAATTTGAAATGAATTTCTTATAGATAATATATAGTTGGATTATATTGTAGTTTTAATCTATGTCTTTAAAATGTGTTTAAACCATTTATATTTATGTTGATTATTAATATATTAGGAAATAGCTTTTATGTCTGCCATTGTTGTATTTTCTATTTCTTTGGTCTCTTCATTTCTCTGTTTCTCTATACTTACCTGAATGTGGATTACTTGCACATTTTTTAGCATTTCATCTTGATTTATGTATACTGTTTCCCAATATAGTGCTGTGTATGCTTTTTGTCATGATTACTGTAAAAATACAATATGCATAAATAACAGTTTTGATGTTTTACCACATTGAGTAAAGTGCAGAAACTCCATTTCTATTTAGTTACCTAGACACTTTCTTAGTCGTTAAATATAATTGCCTTAGGTATTTTCTGTGTATACATTGAGTATCACATAGCATGGTGTTATGATTGAACTATCAAACTTTAAAAGACTCATGAGAAAATGGCTTGCCAATTATATTTTTATCTTTATTCTTACCCATTCCTATTTCTTCTTTCTTTTCTGAAGTTCAAAAGTGACTTTAATTTTCATTTTCTTTTAGTTTAGAGAACTCCCTTTAGCCATTTTTAAGGAATATTTGCTAGCCACACATGCCTAACTTTTTTTTTGTCTGAAATGGCTTTTACTTATCTTCTATTTCTGGGAGTATTTCCACTGGCTGTAGAATTCTCAGTTGATGGATTTTTCATTTAGCCCTTGAAACATGTGCGATTTCCTTTTTAGAATCCATGGTTTCAGATGAGAAGGCTATTACAGTTTGCATTAGTTTTTACCTATATGCAACATGCCATTTTTCTCTGCTTTTAAGATTTTTCACTTTATTCTTTATGTTTCATTTCTGGTTATGGATTTCTTTGAGTTTATTTTATTTGGAGTTCTCTTGGTCTCTTGAATATGTCTTTCACTAGGTTTCAGAAGTTTTCGGGTATTATGTTGTCCAATACTTTTAAAAATCCACTCTGTCTGTTTTCTCTTGAGACTCTGACAATATGAAGATTGATCATTTTATAATTGTCACATAGTTCCCTGAGACTCTGTTCATTTATTTATTCATTTTAGAATCTATTTTCTTATTGTTTAGATTAGGTAGACGTCTAACAACCTTTCCCCAGTTATGTAGAGTTTATCTAATGGCATCATCAATCTACTATTGAGTCCAAACTAGTGAATTTTTAAAGTTTTCTTTATTGTACTTCACTAAAATTTTGATTTATTTTCTAAGCTTTTTCTCTATTTTTAAAAAATTTTTTTCAAGAGAATTTATAATTGCTTATTGAAGCATTTTTATTATGGCTGCTTTAAAATCTTCGTCAGACAACCCAGCACCTGTGTCATCTTGATGCTGGCATCTAGTGATCATCTTTTCTTGTATATCTTGTAGTTTTCTGGTTCTTGGTATGATGAGTAGTTCTATTCTAGCCTGAAATTTTTGGATATTATTTCATGAGGCTCTGGATCTTATTTACTCTTCAGTAGGTTGCCTCTGTGGAGTTGGGGAGGCCACATGGCATGTTCAAGTCCCTTCAGCCCTGCTCATGGCTCCCTGGCAAGAGCAAAGCTACTAACCCCGTCCCTCGTTCCAGATGATCAGCAAGGAATTTCAGCTCGCTCTCAGACCTGTTTATACATTCCTGGTCAGTTCTTCTGTCTGATTTTTCTCTTCCTATGAATAGCACCCTATTCTTTATACCCATGGTAAACATTCTTAATGTCAATGTCTGAGCTGTCATCAAGGCCTCCCCTCCCAGAGCCCTCCTGTCACTGCCCTTCCTTGCGCATCTTGTGCCCAACTGCTGTCTGCCCCAGCTGTGCTCAGTGGGAGGCACCAGGAATTCCCAGCACAGCTTAGCTCATTGCTAGAAGCACAGCGCACCCCCCCCCCACTTGCCATTTCATTGCTTAAAATGCTACAACGCCTTCCTGTGTCCTCTTAAATTATGTATACTCTCCTCCCCAGGGAATTAAGGACTCTCGTTTCTGGAATGTGTTCCAGCTTGCCTCTCTACCATCTTATCTCCCTTTTTTAAAAACGTAAGTCTCACAGTCAATATATTCGTAAGAAGACCTGCTGACTCCTCTGTGCCAGGCACTGTGTCGTGTCCTAGAAGCATCATCTCATCAATTCTCGTGATAACCCAGTGAGGCACACAGGCACATGAAGAGGTTAAAACTGGGGCTCCAGCAGTGTTAGCCATGGATACACATCCTGGCTCAGCTCCTCTGCTGGGGTCCTTGGCAGTTGGGTTGTGTTGCAGGAAAAAGACAAATTAAAACAGACACTTACACCAACAATATAGAGGAAGGGACCTTTAATTGCTGAGAACTCAGGTGGCTGAATGCATGAAATGCTGAGTTCCAGGGAAACAGCTTTTTCCAAACTCTTCTATACTTTTTTCTTCAGCTCAGTATCAGCTGCATAGTTAGAGTTACAATGAAGGGCACAAGGAGTTAATGATTATATTTCTCAGGAAACCAGGGTGCTGTTATCTCTTATGTAGTTTTATTTCCAAGGTTATTTCAGCTCAGTATAAAGTTTGTCCTTATCTTTGGAGGAGGAGCTCTTTCTCTAAAGCTAGCTGCTGCTTTCTCAGGATCACTGAGAAGTATGAGATTTATTTCTCCTTCAGTTGAAGCCCCGCAGAGGGTGAGTGACCTGTGAGAGCTCTCAGGAGGTGCTGAGCACATCAGTTAGATGAGCAAAAGATGCAATTAATGGTTTTTGGGTTCAGGCCACGGTTTAGAGTGAGGTCCAGGGAGCTGGAACGAGTAGCCCAGGAGCACACAGCTATTGTGTGAGGAAAGGTTCGTGTCAGACTGGGAGGAGGCAGAGAGGGGGGCACACTTCTGGTTTCTCCCTTGTATCTCCTTGTGCTCTGATGATTTGAATTACTATTTGTTGACTTTACAGGGTTCATCAGTGTATCAAATGCATTTTTGATTTCTAACATGTTTGATTTATGATGGAATTAATCGGGAAATAACTTCATAAAGTCAAGAAACATCTGTACTTACATACAAACTCTTTGAAAGACTGAAATGACATTCCATTTAAAATTTGTTTGTAATCTACCTGTTTCTGCTCTTGACAGCTTTCACTATGAAACTTGCCTCTGTGCTTCAGCGTGTGACTACCAGGAGGAGGCCGGCAGCCACTCTCTTTCCTTTTTCTTTTTCTTTTTGAGATAGAGTCGCACACTGTCACCTTCTGTAGAGTACTATGATGTCATAGCTCACAGCAACCTCAAACTTCTGGGCTCAAGCTATTCTCCTGCCTCTGCCTCCTGCATAGCTGGGACTATAAGTACCTGCCACAACACCCAACTAGTTTTTCTATTTTTGGTAGAGATGGGGTCTCGCTCTTGCTCAGGCTTGTCTTGAACTCCTGAGCTCAAGCAATACACCCATCTGGCCTCCCAGAGGGCTAGGATTACAGGCCTGGTCCCCTCTTTCCTTTAATTGCTATTTTCTTCCAACATGTATTTACTTGATTTTCAATACCAGGAGGAGGAGGAGGCCACTATGTGTGCTTAGAGGCAGTGACCTCCCACCCACCCACCCGCAGTGACATCTACCTGGGCTACATTTGGTGTCCAGAGGAGCACTTTGGAGTGACCATCCCATTTGTATTTTGTGTAAAGTGTCCTAGCAGAAAGGATCAAGCATAAATAGAAATAAAGGGTATTGGACTAAAAGACCATGTGTTGACAGACGACTTTGTTTTTGATTTTATTCTTAGGATAGCCATATATTAGTCTGGTCTGGTGGTGATATACTTTTATTTTAAAGTGAATTTATTTTTGTGCTAGTGAATCCTAGCACACTGGGAGGCTGAGGCAGTTAGATTGTCTGAGCTCAGGAGTTCAAGACCAGGCTGAGCCAGAGCGAGACCTCATCTCTAAAAACAGCCAGGCCTTGTGGTGGGCACCTGTAGTCCCAGCTACTCAGGAAGCTGAGGCAAGAGGATTGCTTAAGCTCAAGAATTTGAAGTTGCTGTGAGCTAGGATGCCATGTCACTCTACTCAGGGTGACAAAATGAAATTCTGTCTTTAAAAAAAGGATTTATTTCTACTGCAGTGGGACAAGATTTTTCCAGATCAATTGTCAACGCCAGGATTGACCTGACAGCCATCTGTTGGGGCCTGGGTGGTGAAGAATGTGTCTCTTAAGGGAAGCGAGAGGACTCCAGCTCCAAGTGAGAGTCTTGCCCCTTAAATTTCGTGGCTGGTTTGTCCTTTGTTTTTCTCTTTCCCTCCCTTCCTTACTTTTTCCTTCTGTTCCTTTCTCTTCACGTGGTTCTTGCAGAAGCACACACCACAGCTCTCCCTCTTGCCAACAAAAATCAGACAAAACAGCAAATGGGGTGAATGTTTTTTGGCAGGTTTGTGGTCCCTTAAGCAAGAAGGTGCCATGGGTGTGGCCCCCTGCTGTGCGGCTGCCCTGGCCTGTCAGGGTCGAGTCTCGTGCACATCAGCACAGGTGCAGCTTTGACACTCACCATCAATCATGTGGCTGTACGATCAGGTTTGCAACCCGCAATGGAAACATTCACTTACCACGTTCACTCTAAAACTGTGCATATACTCCTTTGTGGGAATTTTCACATGAAATAAAATGAAAACATCACTTATGCTTCCGCAGGGTGGGCCTGTGAATGAAGAACTTGGCTGTCTCTGCTGTGTGTCAGGTGCGACTCCTCACCTGTGCAGGTGCACGGGACAGCCCCTCCTCCAAGGAGCTCACCAGCTGCCAAGGAAAGGTGAAGGAGTGACCCTTGTCAGCTCTTATTGGGGGTGGGAGGTGAGTCTGCAGTTTTTTGTAAAGGGCTGGACAGTAGGGTGTCTATGGTGGCACTGCTGCTGTCAGCAGTGAGAGTGGTGGGTGCTCCGAGGTGACGATGTGCGTGGCGATTCCCAACAGAATTTTCCTCAGAGAAACTGGCCTTGGATGCACAGGAGCCCCATGTGCCACTTCCTAGGGCCATGTTTTCACCCCGACACAATTCCTTATGTAAGGCTTCAAGGTTTCCTTCACTTTAAGTGTTTTATTGGCGTTGCCTACCTTCCCGCCTCCTTTTAGCTGTCTCCAGCTTCTCAACTCATGCATACTTCATGAAACACTGAGCACGGCGTCCCCTACACTGTACACAGCTGCTCAGCCACCTCCACGCATCTCCCCTGGAATAAGTCCCATTAATCCAAGCACACAGAGAAGGAGGGGAAGAAATAGAGCAGAATATTTGTCTTTAGCCCTGTCTGCTTGGCTGACTGCATCTGCTTTGATTGTCAAGAAGAATCGTAAAAGAAATCCTTCTCTGTACAGCACCTGTTAGGTGCCTGGCACTGTGCTGAACTGCCAGGATGGGCAGCTGCAGGGCACAGCTGCTGTCCCTCAAATGTGGACAGGTCAGGGAGAGGTTCAGACATTCTTGGCAGAGTTGAACACAGGAGGTCAGCAGGCACAGCTCAAGGTGGGAAATAGGGAGCGAGCATTTCACCAGCTGGTGTGAGAGAGAGAGAATTGCTGGTGTGCTGAGAAGTAAGAGTAGTTTCCTTAAGGGGGTGTGATACTTAAACTTTGAGAGATGGAAGAGGCAGGCCATGGGAGAGATCCTGCCTGGAGTTTGTGAGAGTGTGTGTATGTGTCCTGGAGCTTGTTCTGGCCCAGCAACATGGCATTTAGGCCATGGAGAACATGGTCTTCTGTCCTTTTCGTTTGTTTTGTTTTTCACAGACGGGCTCTTGTCTGTTACCCAGGCTAGAGTATAGTGCTGTGATCACAGCTCGCTGCAGCCTTGAACTCCTGGGCTCATGTGATCCCCCTCCTCAGCCTCCCAAGTAGCTGGCACCACAGGCGTTCACCACCACACCTTATCTCAAACTGCTGGCTCAAGTGATTCTTCTGCCTCAGCTTCCCAAAGTGCTGGGACCATAGGCTGAGCCAGAACACTCAGTCTCTTCTGTCTTTTGTATTCACAGGTGTTTTCCTACCAACTATTATCGTGCTTGACATATAATGGATGTGATAAATATTTGTTGGGTGAATGAATGAATGAATGAATGAATAAATGCTGCTTAGGAACTGGACTGAATCCTGAGGTCACTAGAAAGTCACACAGGATTCTAAACAAAGAAACTGATGTCAAATGACCTATGTTTTTGGAGGCTAACTCAGAGAAATGCTGGCAACAACAGATGTAATGTCTGATGCCCGTTTGTAGACCAGTGTTTCTCAACCTTCCTAATGCCGTGGCCCTTTAATACAGTTCCTGTGGGTCCCGACCCATAGGTTGAGAACCATTGTTGTAGACAAAGAACCTGAAGAAAAGAGAAGAAAGTCTCTAAGGTCACAGGGCCATCGTGTGCCCTACGCCTGGCTGCCCTCATTGCCTGTGGTCTAGACAGAGGCCAGTGTTGTCTCCCAGGGCTGGTGCAGGGAACTGTGGTGGGAGGGAGCCCTGTGTCCATGCAGGACTTGGTGATCTGTGTCCCTGACCTGGCCCAGCAGCCAAAGCTTGGTGCCTACTGGCTGTCCAAACACTGCTGCCCAAAAGAGGAATCTCGGCTGGCCGACACAAAGAAGCACAGTTCAAGCAATAAGCAGGTGGCCCCATCTGCAGGCAGAGGGCAAAGGAAGCCGTGGTCTTAAGAGTTGGGAACTGCTTTTTGACAAAGAGATGCTTTAGGGCCTGAAAACCTGGGGCTGGAAGTCCAAGGTCAGGTTGTCCACGAGGCTGGTTTCTCCTGAGGCCTCTCTTCTTGGCTGGTAGTTAGCTGTGTCCTCACTGTCTCCACGGCGTTTCCTGGTGTCTCTCAGTGTGTCCTCATCTCCTTTTTTTATTTTATTTATTTTATTTTTTTGAGACAGTCTCACACTGTTGCCTTAGGTATAGTGCCATGGCATCATCATAGCTCACAACAACCTCAGACTCTAGGGTCCAAGCAAATCTCCTGCCTCAGCCTCCCAAATAGCTGGGACTACAGGTGCCCATCACAAAGCCTGGCTAGTTTTTAGAAACAAGGTCTCACTCTTGCTCAGGCTGGTCTCAAACTCTTGATCCTCCTGCCTTGGCCTCCCAGAGTGCTGGGATTACAGGCATGAGCCACCATGCCCAACCCCTAATCTTCTCCTTGTAAAGACACCACCAGATTTGAGTAGGGCTCCCTAATGACCTCAGTCAACCTTAATTGTTTCTTTAAAGGGTGTATCTCCAAATTGAGTCGCTTGAGGGTTTATGGCTTTAACATAAGAATTTTGAGGGACACAGTTGAGGCAGGATGCAGAGGGCTTCCAGAGGAGGAGCATTTGAAGGGGCTCCCAGGTGCTGTGGACCAGCAGCCAAGGCAGGGAACGCCGCTTCTCCCCTCCACGGCCTCAGGGAACAGCTGTCATTCCTTTGTCTTTTCCCACATCAGGTCATCGGCGGGTTTCTGCTTCATGAACAGTAAATGAGTGAGTTTTGAGGAAAAATAACCATGAGCCCCTTTTCCCCTACATGGGAGATTTTTGCCTTTTGACCCCCATAGTTTTCAAGGCCAAATCTTGCTCTGTCTCTCCCAGCTCTGGGCTGCCTCCAGTGTAGCAGTCCTTTCTCTCTCACAGTCACGCGTGCACACACGCACTCCTTCTTACACTGATGTGGGGGCCTCTGCAGAGCATCGCTCACGGTCTCCCTGGTAAGGGATGAGTGCCTGGGAAATACAGATGCCTCACACGCAGCCTTTCCTTTCAGACACTGTGCTCACAGCGGACCCTGCGCTCATGGGTGGTGCGAGATGAAAGTTTTTAAACACTGGCATTTTCGAGGGCAGATGGCGGCAGAGTGGGGGGTGTGGCATTCCACAGCCTAGGAGGGGTGCCCCACTCAGACCCCAGGGATGCCCCCCCAGGGACACAGGGCACCGAGTTGGGGGGGTACAGTGTGAGCAGTTAGCTAGATGAGGGCTGTTTGAGTGGCCAGTTTCCTAGAAACTTTCCCCCATTTCCTCTCCATACCAGTGTCTCTACATTCCTTAGAAGGTACCCACCGAAGCTGTTTCCTTAGGGGCCATTTTCCTGTTTGCTAGAAAGAAGGAATAAAAGAGGGGTTGGAGAAAATCTAGAACAGCAATTCTCAACCTTCCTAATGCCGTGACCCTTTAGTACAGTTCCTCATGGTGTGGTGACCCCCAACCGTAAAATTATTTTCTTTGCTACTTCATAACTATAATTTTGCTACGTTATGACTCGTAATGTAAACATCTGATATGCAGGAGACCCCCCCCGAAGGGGTCGCGACCCACAGGTTGAGAACTGCTGCTCTAGAGCCTGTCCCAGTCTGCACGGAAGCAGGAGGTAGATGGTGGAGGGTGTGGGATGAGATGAGCATCGAGAAGGCTGACACCTGGACTGCCCTGTCATTTGAGTCTGCCCTGGACTGAAGTGAGAGTACCAAGGAGCTTGTCAGAGCCTTCGGAACTGTGTCCCCCATGCCTGGAATGTCCAGGCGTGAATTAGCACATGCTGTCCCCTGGCTCTGTCGACAGGTACAATGATGCCCTTTTGGTATCCCTCGTTCTAAAATTTGTTTTGCAAGTGTCTCTTTTCCAAGACAGTTCATCAAGTTCCACTGCTCAGAACGGAAGTTGGACCTCAGTGGTGACCCCACTGCTGAGGGGCCCCTGGGGTCTGTGCTGAGCTCTATGATGCCTCCCTTGTTATAACTCCCCTCTGTCCCTTCTTTGCTCTTGCCCTTAAAATATTTTTGGTGCTGTCAGTGGAATTGTTTGTTGCGGTTCCCTCTTTAACAATTGGCGTTTCTAAGCTTCTGACAGCCCGAAGCTCAGGACGACAATATTTTAAATAATAAGAAAGAAGATGGAGAACTGGACATCTATGGTCATGGATGGTGTGGCTTAGATCACAGCTGGATGTCTTCCCCAAGCTGGATGTCATGCTAAGAGCTCCATTTGCTGAGCTCGTACCCTGGGCTGGCTCCACAGGGGCCCCGTCTTGAGCTCCTTCCAGGCGCCAGCTTTCAGGACACCTGCCATGCAGAGGGGGCATCTGAGGTTCAGGGCACCAGAGGCCCAAGGATTTCAGGGGCAAATCTGCCTCAGGATGCTCTGCTCTTATCCACTTTGTTAGGAGATCACAGAAGCAGTGCCATGATGGATTATTTAACAACCTACAGAGCATTAATATAAACATGAATCATTCAACAGTATGTAGAAAGCCATTTACATCGGAATAAAGAAGACAACAAGATATTTGATGTGCTATTTAGGATACTACATGAAACACGGAATCCTTCCATCCTAAAAAGTAACTAAATGTAAATACTTCTACCTAGTTGGTTTTTAAAGGTGTGCCCTTTTATAGTATAGTTATATTGACTTAAGCTTGAAGAATATTGCTCTTCAACCATGCACAGATACATTGAAAAATGACTAACAGTTCATGCTAAAATGTTTTGTCCTCTTGTCATTGAGTTGAGAGTACTAGAGTTATAATCTAGAGTTATAGGTTTTTTTGAGAACAGAGGAGAGGATCTCCTAAATACTCCCAAGTCAAGTTAGACACACCGAGTCTTCCCTTTGTGGAGACCCTCTCCTGTACTCCCATGTAGAATTTGCCTAAAATTGTGCTTTGGTGCTTTCTTGCAGAACATACTATGTATTCATGGATTTGCGTGAATTATTATCTTATCTGCCAAACCACCACATTGCCTCAAGGGTGGCACCATTTATGACTTATTTCTAGGCCGTTCACCGTGCCAAGTTCCTGAGAAGCTAATTCACATGTGCTGTTGCAAATTGTTCCAGGAGCCTCTGATTGCTTATCAGACTCAAAGTGTCCTTTCTGTCTTGGTCCTCACCTTTGAGAAACAGAGCGGAGGGTACAGTGGCTAGATTCCAGGGATAAAAAGAAAATTGACCTGTAAATGGAAATTCGTCCAAGCTAACATCAAATCTAGAGAAAGCAAGCTCATGGCTGCACACTTGCCTTCCAGGCCTGGAGAGCAGTCCCAGAAGCAGCAATGTCTGAGGGAACCTGGGAACATGAAGTGGCGTGAACGTGTGTGTGACCGGGAGTGAGGCCTTCAGCTCAATTATCAGGTGTTCAAATGATCATGCACCTTGACTTGGGCAGTTTCCTCATTTCTTCACTTCCTTTTAGGAGGGTCTAAATGATAGGTCATAGCATCGGCTGTGCTAATAAAATGTCTGCCTTATATTGGGGGAGATTAACTCAAGTGGCGGTTATGGGGTTAGTTTTTTCTTATAAGGAATATTTTTATACCAGCTATTTCTTTTGAGATGCTATTTTCTGCTATTATAATGAGACTTTAAAGAAAATCATCATACCTATTTTTTAAAATTGTGGCAAAATATACATACCATTTGCCACATTAGCCATTTTTAAATATGTGTCAAGTACATTCAGATTGTAAAACCATCACCACCACCTGTCTCTAGAACTTTCATGAAAGTCCAGACCAGCGTCCCCTGCTCTCCCACTCTGTTCCCTCTGACTCCCTGTTGCTACGACTTTCACACTCTGGGCATCTCATGCCATTGTGACTGTACAGGGTCTGTCTTGTTGCGGCTCATTCAGCTCAGCATGGTGTCCTCAAGGCTCAACCATGTAGCATGTGTCCAAATTTCCTTCCATTTTAAGGCTGAGTTGTGTTTCCCTGTATGGATATACCACATTTTGTTTCTTCATTCCTCTTTAAATGCTTCATGCCCATTTAAATTCATACTTTTAAAATTTCTCTGTTTTTTTTTTTTCAGATGTTTTTGGGAGGCAAGGTCTTGTTCTGTCGTCCTAGTTGAAGTGAGGGGGTGTCATTCACAGAATCCTCAAACTCTTGGGCTCAGGAGATCCTCTTGCCTCAGCCTCCAGAGTAGCTGGTACTGTAGGTACCCAGTACTATGCCTGGCAGTTATTTTTTTGGAGATGAAGGGTCTTACTATGTTGCTCAGGTTGGTCTCAAACTCCTGGCCTCAAGTGATCCTCCTGCCTCACCCTCCAAAATCTCTAGGATTGAAAAAAATTCCTCTATAATCTCATCACTCTCTTTACCTCAATGTAACCTAGTGCTGTATTATATAAGGAAATATATGTCTCAAGTTATATGTTTAGCTCGAGTATTTTACTAAGGATCACCAGTGGAGGAGGCTGGTGATTCATTATTTCATTGAATGAATTGTTCGGTGAAAAAAGGAAGACAGCAGAAAAAGCTTGTATTGTAGAACAAGAGAGGACACTCGCCACCATGGGGGCTTCTTGTCTTTGGGGTGTTTGCCTTCATGGTCCTGTCAAAAGGCAAAATCACTTGTAAATGTAAAGATGTAATTGGCTTTCATTTGCAATTCTAGAATCAGGCAACACTGCTCCCTGTAAAATAGGATGAGTTCTCTGATGAGCTAAGCAGAAGATACTGGCTTTATTGGCACAGAAGGGTGAGGGAAGACAGAATAAGGAGCAGGAGCGAGTTGGCCACTCACGGCTGCTCTCCCTGGAGTGTTCCAACAGAGGGAACTTCCTTTTTATTTTGACTCAGATAAACTGGAATCTCCTGGTTTTGTTTTTGAAAAGGAGCCCCTTTGGAAGCTCAGTTTGGTGATGGGGACTATGAGTGCTGCACCCCTGATTTCTCCTGGTCTGCACATCCCAAACTGGCCTCCTATAAACCTTGACACTCACCAACAGAACTTCTTAAGTCACTTCGGTGAAGTCGTATTTCGTGAGCACCTTTTCAAACTTTATTTCAGGCCTGTCATATTTCACAGCAATGCCCACCTTCATACTAGATCTCTGCAGAAAGCTAATTCCACTCTCCTGGTGGGGGCTGCATGGGCAGGAGCGCAGACAGGGTGTCTCTGCTCGTTCTCTGCTTAGGCATGGAGGTGAGTTTTAGACGAGGTGGAACATTGGCGTTTCCATGATATGTTTCACAGTTTGTTATGGAATGCTTACAGGTTGGGTTGCTTACTGAGGAGATGGTCTTGTTATGACCACTTCTTTGGTACAGTAGAGCAGGAAATTCTAGCAGTTAAAAGCCAGTGATGTTGGTGCCTCTGAGGTACCGTGTGAGTGTCAGGTAATGTTACTATGCCTGGTAATGTGGCAATCTGGAGACATCACCTGCCCTCTCAGCACCTTCCCCTCTTCTGAGCTCAGGGCAAGGGTTCATTTTGTGTGGTCTCTGCATTAACTGCATTGTTACTGCTTGTAAAACAGGTGGGATCTAGTAATGTTAGTCAGACTAGGAGTGTAAAATGATAGTTAATCCATTGCAGAACTTTCTAATGAGATGAGAGGTACATGGCCTGGGTCATTTACTTAAGAAGATGGCTGATGTTAGGAACAGGTAGGGAACCAGGCATGAAGCAAAAGAGATGCAAACAGGTGCCAAGACACAGAAAAGTGGGCAATTGCTGAGACAGAGGAAACAGATAGTTCCTTGGCTTAGACGTGTGCAGGGCCCTAAAGCAGAGCTAGCCAAGATTGTGGTTAGAAAGTTTCAAAATCCAGACACTGCTCAATTCCCAAGACCCTCACAGAGGGATTGATCAGTAGAAACTTTTACAAGAAGAAGCGAGTCAGCACCCCATGATTAATCAATGCCCTGTTGATATCTTGGAGACTTCCCGAAGGAGAAGTTAGTTACGAATAATGTAGATTGAACTTGAGACCCAATGTGAAAAAAAAATGCATACATGTGAGTTAAGAAATGCATAAACATTAGAAGTAGGAGCAAACCTAAGAACTGGGGACTAAGTACAAGGAAGAAGTTTGTGAGGGGCCCTTCCTCACTTTCAGGGAAGAGACCCACACCTGAGCTAGGTGTGTTCCGTCTGCTTATAGACCTCAGCTGCTTTGTAAGATAAAGCTTTTCATGCCAGTTCTGCTCCTACTACTAGGCTTCCTCTTTTTGCTGCGGCTGAGTCAAAGTTCTTCCACATTCTTGGAGCCCTGAGCTAGTGGCACCCAGAGAAATCCCAAACCAGGGGTGGTGTCTTCATAACACCCTGACAGCTGAGATGAGGGGAGGATCGCATATGTGGCCGTGTTGGCCCCCGAGGGCGTGCTGGACACAGCCTCCTTGCCCCAGTCCTGGCCGCATCCTGCAAAGGCGAGTTGACAGTTCTCAAACCTCAAGAACATGGGCATTGAGGGATGTAGTACCTGACTTAACTTTTTAGTTTTGGGCAAACTACACAGCGGAAAAATGCTGACTCTTGTCATTTGAAAGGGTAATTTTGTATATACCTTCTAGGTAAACTAATTAGAAGGTTAAATGTAGGCTCTTCAGCCCTTAAACTAACTGATTGTAAATCTGAGATTTCCCAGACAGATGTTGACTGTCAGTCCACACGGCTCCCGCTCTACCGTCAGTCCCTGCGGCCCGCACTTGGCCATCAGTCTGTGTGGACCACGTATCCACATCTCTGTTTTTGGTAGGAAGCACGGCTTGTTGCATCAAACAGCCTTTGAACGTCCTGGTCTTGGAGACGCCATTGCAGGGTGTCCAGAGCTCGTGGGGGTCCTGCTGCAGAGGGGAGACTCCCCTGCCCTCCCGAGGTAGGAGGAAGAGGAGGAGAGCTGCGCAGAGAGCAAAGCTCCCTCTCTATAGGCCCCTTGTCTAGAGAAAAACAGAAGCAAAATATAAAGTCCAAACGCTGGGGTTGGTGTTAGAGTGAGTGGTATTTAATGCAGCTGTGTGGGTGCCGTCACCGATGCTGGCCTGGTGGGCAGGCCCCAGATCTGAGTTTTGCGTTTCTTCCTTTGCTTTTATTTGTTCCTTCTGTGTTGCCAGTCTTGGAGCTAATGTTTATTCTGTGTCGGATTCTTCCAATATGGCTTTAAGAAGCAGCTGCTGGCATTTTTAGATAACTCTTACAGGGAGAGAGGTGAGAGTCTGCAAGGGGGACGAGGCCTTGGCAAGGCCCTTGGCTCTGAGCCCCCTGACTTTTCTTTCTTTCTGTAGCTCCTTGTCAAATGGCCCCTATGACTCTTAAGTCCCTGTGATCAGCTTAGCAAGGGCCTCCCAGGACCTGGGAAGGAGGGCAGCACAGAGTTGGGGGCAGAGGGAGCGCTTGTCTTCTCTGTATGCACTCGGGGGGAAAGGCCGTCCTCCTGCCACTTCCAGTTTATGTCCTAAAGGCCAGGCCGAGAAAGAGGGAGGAGCCTACCCCATTATTGCCATTTAACCTTTCCTGTGCTTCCCTTTAATTTAACTTACTGTAGGCTGGGGCCCCGAGTCCCATATTTAACCCTAATGTGTCCTTCTGACCTCTTCTTGCACATTGTATGGACCCTGAAAAACCCGTATTTGTCATCAGGTGGTAAAGACCTAGGCTTCTTCTTCTCTGACCCCATGTTACTAAAAATATTTGCCAAAGTTGCACAGGAGATTTGAAGGAACCAGTGGTCTAAGGCAAGGGACCACAGAGGGAAGGCCAGAGCATTCCCTGGCACTCGGGTCAGGAATGTGGGGCATATGATGACCATTGTGTGTGGATGAACGTGGACAGTGGTCCCTTGCAAGGACAGAGGGTTTGCTGTGTTTTTCTAGTTCTGGGGATGGATTCCGCAGAGCCACACTCTCTCCTGATGGCTCCTTGGGCACTGGTTAATGTCTGCATTTGGTTACCTAGGATTAATGGTCCAGATTAACTATAATCTATACACGTCTGTTTTTTCTGAACTGAGCTTACTGGTCCCAGAAGAGAGAAAGGAGGGGTGGTCTTTGTCACATCTACATGCAGCTTAATGAACTGCAGGAATGGGTTAGTGCGAAGCTGCACCGTATCCTGGAGGATATGCTAGGTGTTTGTTTCCCTGATGCACAGCGGGCAGTGGCTCCTTTGTGGAGCGGTGCCCAGGACACCGCTGACACCGCCATTCTATAGAGTTGAGGGAGGCAGAGCCCCAGGCTGCCCATGAGGGCGCTGCAGACCAAATGTTGGTGCAGGTCACTCTGAAACGTCAGGTGAAGGTGTGCATGAGGTTGTGGGCATAAACAGATGCCCAGAACATGGTGCCTCCCTGGATTTTAAAAGAGAAAATGAAGGGTCGGTGGCCAGGAGAAGCCCTCAGAGTCAGGGAGCCCTGAGACAGGTGGCCGGCCCCTCTCTGCTTCCTCTGAGCAGATGACTGACGTGGAGTGGGGATCAGGGGATCATGCGACCCCAGCTGCATCCACAGGGCAGACTGTGGCTTTCAGTGCTCCCCAGAGGTTGACGTGTCTCTACGACTGGGTTCGTCGCCAGCCTGCTTTGACAGTACCTCCATCCCGGTGTGTTCACAGCTGATCCACTGTGTATTTCCAAGGCAGCCTCGTGGCACCAGGTCTCAGGGGAATGAAAGCTGAGTGCGTGCTGGGGCTGATACTTTTTTCTGTTTCTGCCAAGTGTAATCTTCCAGCCTTTAAACTTGCCAATATTTTTGACCAGTTCATTTTTAATTAAGGAATTTTGCAGTGCCTGCTAGGGCTCTGAGTAATCTTATCAGTGGCTAAGGGTGAAGCCCCAGATGGCATAGCTGTGGACATAGGGCAAAGGTGTCTGTGTCTTTCAGCTTATTCTCACCCACTGGCAGGTACTATGGTCCTAAGATATGGCTGCTGCCCCGGACTCCTGGCTCTATCCAGCCCCTGGAAAGGAAGGTCTTCCACCAGCTTAGTGGGGAGCCTCTGAGAGCCTGTTCCAGGCTGTGGTCTCAGGGTCTTAAAAAATTGGTGAAAATTGTTTTGGTGATTGTGAATTGATCTGCAATAAACAGTTTGGTGTAAATGTCCTTATGATATAATGAATTTTTTCTTCTGGCTAGGAGCCTAGTAATGGAATTGCAGGATCAAATGGGAGGTCTAATTTGAGATCTTTGAGGATTTTCCATACTTCTTTCCAAAAATGTTGTATTAGTTTGCAGTCCCACCAAAACAGTGTAAAAGTGTTCCCTTCTCTCCGAATCCATGCCAGCATCTGCATCTTTGTGACTTTGTGATGTAGGCATTCTCCCTGGGGTTAGGTGATATCTCAGGGTGGTTTTGGTTTATATTTCTCTGAGAATGAGCATTTTTTCATGTTTGTTAGCTATTTGTCTATCTTATTTAGAGAAGGTTCTATTCATGTCTCTTGCCCAGTGATGTATGGGATCGTTGAGTCTTTTTTTGTTGTTTAATGTGAATTCTCTGTAGATCCTAGTCATCCGTTTTTGTCCAATTCATAATATGCAAATATCTTTTCCCATTCTGACGGTTTTCTATTTGCTGTGGTTGTTGTCTCCTTAGCTGTAGAGAAGCTCATCAACTCAGGAATGGATTAACAAATTGTGGTATATGTATACCATGGAATACTATTCAGCCATAAAAAGATGGTGACTTTGCATCTTTCATAATATCCTGGATAGAGTTGAAACACATTCTTCTTAGTAAAGTATCATAAGAATGGAAAAGCAATTATCTAGTTGATTCAATACTAATATAGAGCCAGTAAATGAACTAATACATGCCCACATAAAAGAACAACTCATTTCAGTACATGTTGGTGGGAGGGATAGAGGGTGGGGTATTATGACTGAATGGGCATGAGGTGGGGGTGTTTGGCACATCTTTTATGTGTAGGACTTTTGTACTCTCATATTAACCTGAAATAAGTTTACTTTTCAATTTAAAAAATGTACATCTCATCCCTTCTTGTTTCAAATGGTGCTTGTGCATACAGAAGCAGTAGTTTTATAAACTACAAAGTATTGTAGTAAGTACGCTATCTCTCTGATTTGATACCAAGCAAAGCATTCTCTTCCCAGGAGAGACACACATAGCTCCAGGGAGAGGGCTTAAGCCCTTCTCTACCTCCAAGCAGGTTCTGGGCTCCCCTTATGGCAGAGCCACCTGCAGGCTCCCCTCCCACAGGCAGAGCTGTCCACCTCTTCCTGGGGTGGGCACTGAGGGAAGGAGGGGAATGAGCAACAAAGTGGGAGGATTTGGGATTTCTGGGAAGTGACCCCTCTGGACTACTGGGGTTTCTGAGGAGTCCAAGGCATGCTCTCACCCCACCTCTTCCTCATGACTGGAAGGAAAACAGCCTTTTCCTCTACCCCCTTAGGCCATGTGGCTTTGCTAGTTGAATTGACAAAGGACAGATGCACAGGAGGAAAAGGTTAATCCTATGTATATGAGGAGAGGTCATGACATGAAAACCCCAGAGGGGTGGTCAGACTCAGGTTTATATACCATTTTAACAAAGGGCAATAAATTTGTAGGCACAGGGATAAGACAGTGGAAAAGGGTTTGAGCTTCTATGGTGGTCTGGTGAATGTTTGGGGAGACTAACAGGAGAGGAAGTTATTTAGAGAGGTGTGTTTGTGCAGGGCCAGTTGGTGTTTGTATTCTGGTTTCCTTGTGGCCGTAAAGCTCCCCTGGAAGGGAGCACTCCTGGCAGTCTTCACTTCTCAGCAGTCTCTAATTAAGGCAGATGATGAGAGCTCTGAGAAGGCGTCTTCCAGCATCTGCTCAAAGTAATCCTTATGCCAAAGTGGTGTACTTTGGGATGGTGTGTTCTGATCTACTTGGTGGGGATGGGACTCACTGTCTGGGACCCTTGCCCCATCCCTGGTGTCACCACTCCCTTCCTGGACACCTGGTTACTGTGTTATTTTCTCTCATGAGTGGATGGCATTGCTCTACACAAAGGGAGCAACCTGTATTTTCTTCCATGTCCTACTCCTGGTCTTGGGGTGGACATGGGTTTTAGATAGGGACTATTGCTGGTTCTCCCACCAGGCTACAGTAATTGTTCTTTGGGAGAGGCAAAGGGTCTCATTTGGGGTAAGTCCCTTCTCCACTGAGAGTCAAATAAGGTCTAGGTAGAAGGAATCCCCTTTCTGCCCTCCCAGTTCTGGAGATGAGAGACCTTCGGGGTGGGGGCTGCCCCTTCCCTGTCCCACATTCCAGCCCCTGCAGCTGTGATGTGATAGGACCCCGCAGGACCCTGGGGATGAGAATGGCGCTCACGTCCACACTTCCTGGGGTCCTGGCATCCTCTCCCCCACCCCTTCCCTGTGCCCGGCAGGCTGATAGCCTCTTCGCCCCCACAGATGGCAGCACCCAGGCTTGTCCTGGCTGCTTCTGGGTTTGCTTACTGGTGCAAGCTGCAGGGGACTGGGGTGTCAAAGGATGCCGAGTCTGGGAAAACTAATCCCTGATCTCTCCTTGCTCTGTTTATGAAGCATCCACCCACAAACAATATTACTGTTTCCTGAAGGCAGATTTTCAGAAATGGATTCATTGCATCAAAGTACCGTGTTTGCCATGATGGAGGCGTCCTGATGCTACGCTCACCAGTGACGGAGCGCAGGCTCACTGTCCTGTGAGTAGGGATGCTTGTCATCATCATCAATCCACAATCAGAAATCACAGACGAAGGATTAGCTCACTCTTTAAAACTGACAAAACTTCATATATGGGACAATATATGAAGTATATATATGAAGACAATATATATGTCTTCATATATGAGACAACCTTTCAGTTGTATGGAACTGGAATGGTTTATTTATTTTTTTCTTTGTCTCTTTCTTTTTTTTTTTTCCATCTTTTACCCAAGAGATACTGAGGTGCACTTAGTAAAAGTCATTTGAGGAAGAAAATTGCTCAGGATTATAGCATTAATTAGGAGGAGTCAGAACATGCTGTAACTAGATGATCAGATGGTCAGACAGATCAGATAATAAAGGAGTAACTGAGGGGATGCTAATTTTTAGTTTCAAAAGACTCAGAAAATTAGCCTGTTTTAAGTTTTCAGGGTGGCCTGGCAGAGAGCCCTGGGGGCACAAAGAGAGTCTCCCCAGGCTGCAGAGGCTACATGGGCTCCCAAAGCTCACCCATCGAATCTTTGATCTAAATTACATTTCCATCCAGGTGCCTCTGTGATTTTTGAATTGTTACAAGGGAGTAGCTGTTTTCAAGACTATCTAAATTGCCCTTAATTTCTTCTGTGTGTGTCTGGATAAATACAACCTGTGTGGGGTCCATAAAATGTTCTTTCCTCTATTTCTCAGGAACTCAAAATTTGAGGTCAACCAAATGACTTTGCCCATCCAGACGGCAAATAGATGTGATGAAGATGCTGTTTTCTGCTGCTGCTTCTACTTTTTATTTTTTCAGTAAAGCCATGCCCTAGGGAGTTTTGTGATTGCCCCAAAATGGCTTACATGATTGAAATCCATTAAGTTAGAGGATAGCAAGTGCTTTAGGTTTTCCTGAGCTGAAGTTCTGTATTCTTTTCATAAAATCCCTTTTTAATATATTCTTTCTGCTTTTCAAATGCAGATTTCTCTCATCCCTTTCTCTCTTCTCTTCATTTTCTTCCTGGGGAACCTTCGTTAATCCTAAATTTTCGAGCACTGTCTTCAATAGAAGATTCCCCAAACAGCTCTCTGCTGTTTGAGTGCTGCGACTGGGTGGAATCAGCGCCCTCTTTAACCCCCCAAAAGTTGAGACTCAGCAGCTGAAGGAATCTGGGCCGACTGGGTGGCTTGAGTCCCTTTCTGTTGTTGGTGAGCAGTGTGACGCTGTTGTTTGTGGACAACGTAAAAAACACGAGTAATAGAAGCTGTTTTGCAGACTGTTTTGAGACTCGTATCCAAAGTGCTCCAAAGTGCCTGACAGATAATGCCGCCGAGGCAGTACCAGTGACAACCACTGCTGATGTGATTCCTGTCAGACCCATTCCCTCTTGGGCTTCATACTGGGACTTCACGCCACCAAAGATTCAAAACAAACTCCTTGTTTTGTAGAGAGTATTAGTAGAGGACATAGGCTTGCACTCTAAGAACTTAGATCCAGTAAGTGAGCCTTGGGTACAGGTCCCAGGAACGCTGAGACCTCAGTGTAAGCGGTAACCTCAGAAATACCGCAGGCAATGGCTTAGCGCCTGTGGCTCAACGGGCTAAGGCGCCAGCCATGTACACCTGAGCTGGCGGGTTGGAATCCAGCCCCAGGACCCGCCAAACAGCAATGACGGCTGCAATCAAAAAATGGCCAGGCGTTGTGGCGGGCGCCTGTGCTCCCAGCTACTTGGGAGGTGGAGGCAAGAGACTCGCTTGAGCCCAGGAATTGGAGGTTGTTGTGAACTGTGATGCCATGGCACTCTATCCAGGGTGACAGGTTGAGGCTCTGTATAAAAAAAAAAAAAAAAAAAAAAAGATTAAAAAGAAATACCGCAGGCAAAAGGACAGAACGCACAGTCCCCCAGGGGTGGGAGCTCTGCACCCCTGAATGTGGCCCTAGGAGGTCCTCTTGGAGTGAATTCTTGAATTAGCAGATCTCCATGACTCCTTACGGCTCTCTGCTTCCGGTCACTGCTGCAGTGACCACACTGTGCTGACACGGCTCTTTGGCATCCTCAGGCGCACAGAGATGGGTCAGTTTTCCACCCTTTAGATTCCTGGCCTCGCTGGGCAGCCAGAGCTGAGTGGAACCAAGAACGACATCAGCTCCCAAGCTTGACAGATTTCCGGATCTTCTCCCCTTGTGTGCATCTTTTTGTTGGTTCTTATTTGCTCGCTTCAGGGTAGATTTGACATATTCAAAATTCATGATTCACTCTTTCCAAAAGCATGAAAAGTGGTGCTGTGAATAATTTAAGGACAGGATTTTGCCTTTTTTTTTTTTTTTTTCTGAGACAGAGTCTCTCTCTGCGTCCTGGGTAGAGGGCCGGGGCACCATAGCTCACAGCAACTTCAAACTCTTGGTCTTGAGCAATCTTCTTGCTTCAGCCTCCTGAGTAGTGGCTTTTACAATTTTAATTAAAAACAGCTCTGTCTTTCTGTCCTTCCTGAGACAGGGCCCATAACCTCCAGCATGAGAGCATCGTCTTTCCACACGCTGCCCATTAGCACAATGGAGACCTCCGCAGACAAGGTGCTGTTTTGCAGGGAAGACTCCACCCAGGTCTTCCTGGGCTCCTTGTCATCCAGCCTTCCCCCATTGACACCTTATGTAGTCTAAAGATTTTAATTAAAAAGTCTGAATAAGTTTACTCATAGGTGAATATTCATGATAAAATTTGTTTTGCATTCCTGTCCAAAGAGGGGAATGATCTGATGCAAAAATACGGGGCTTTCAGGACGTCAGTTCTCTCTGCCCTTTCAACTCCAGTCCCATCCAAAGAGGTGAAGATTCAAGTATGAAAACCCCCACCCCGATTGCCTATCACCATGTTGTTGAGGGCATGCATATCTCAGAGAGGAAGGAAAAAACACTACCTGGTAAAAGGGAGCTTGCAAGTTCTGCTTGCTCTGGGCTTGGAGACGTCTCCATGGGAGTAAGGTTCTGAGTAGCTGGTGCCGGCTGGAGGCACATATGGAGTCTGTGGATGGTGAGGGAGTCCAGAGGGTGGACTGCAGCTGCCCAGAGCTTCCAGGAGAAGAGAAGGAGGCACCTGGAGGAGAAAAGCAGAGCCTGTGATTAAGGTCATTTGCAGATTGGAAATTATGACCTCTTTTATGTGTTGTTTTCTCTAGAAGTATCCAGCAGGTAGGAACAGACAGAAGAGGGGATGAATTCGGTGCTGGGCGTGAGTACTGGAGACTAGGGAAGGGGTTGGAGGCCAGAGCAGAGAGCCACTGAAGGTACCGACCAGCAGGGCCAGAGCTGTCAGGGGTGGGCGGTGCAGAGCGACTGGGGGAAGAGGACTTGGCATTCTCAGGTGTGGATGTGTGGGGGTCACAGGCCCACATAGGGCAAGAGTCTGAGCTACACTCTGCGGCATCCAGGGATTTCAGGAACAAGGTCTGGGAGGGCGATGGACTCTCAGGACCTGAGTATATTCAGGGAGGGCATTTTAGACCTGCATTTGTCGTGAGCTCCATCGAGGCTGCATTTAAGATCAGCTGCTCAGGGCAGAGGCGAGAGTGCAGAGAGGCTGCTTCCAGAACTTCAGCCTGCTCATGCTGATGAGGGGCATGGATCTGGGTCTAGGTGAGCCAACTGAGGTGATGCCTCTGGGCAGGAGGGTAAGTGTCCAGCTCTTGTCCCGACCAGAACCCCCTGCATTGGTGCTTTCACGCTTTGGAGGAAGCTGGTGCCTTCCTCCTGAAAGGGGCAGCCCATGTGTTCACCAGGCGAAAGTCTCCAGTTCCTGGAACAAGTGAGCTGTGCTAGTGACCACAGGTCCCCTTGTCACCCACTGAGAAGTGGGGTCAAGATTGCCCACCCATGGGTGGCAGGGCATCTTGTCCCTTTGGTCACAGGCAGTATCTCATCTTGTGCTCCCTTAGAAAAAGTGAGGCCCAAGTAGACGTGGCCTGGGAGGCACAGGCCCTCCCTCTCAGAAGAGAAACTGAGGTGGGCGCAGTGCTCAGCGCCTATAACCCCAGCACTCTGGGGGCTGAGGTGGGTGGATTGGCTGAGCTCAGGAGTTTGAGACTAGCCTGAGCAAGAGCGAAACCCCATCTCTACTGAAAATAGAAAAATTGCCTGAGTGTAGTGTTGCACACCTGTAGTCCCGGCTACTCCAGAGGCTGAGGCAGGAGAATCATTTGAGCCCAAGAATTTGAGGTTGCTGTGAGCAATGATGTCACAGCACTCTACTCAGGGCAACAGAGTGAGACTCTTTCTCAACAACAACAACACAAAAAAAAAGAAAGAAAAGAAAAAGATAAAAGAAACTGAAACCCAGGCCTCTGCCTCTTAAAGCAGCGTGGCTTCTCCTCCTTTAATAAAACATCAGTTCTGAAAATAAAAAGAAATAGAAAAAAGAAAATAAACAATGTTCTGCATAAGGTACAAAAACAGCCCCCAGCCTGGGAGGCAAATGTTCTAGATGTCCTTGCAAGTTAACTTCCAAAAACTGTGGTTGGTTTAACACTGAGGTATCAAGTTCATTAACAGAAATTAGAGAATGTGGTAAGTACTTACTTAAGAGATTAAAACAACCATGGTAATCTTTTTTCCCTTCAAAATTTGATTACTAGATTTTAACAACAAAATAAGGAAATTTTATCAACGATTTGTTAAGGAAAGCTTGCACAGTAGCTACTCTTGAAAAAGAACAGAAATGTGGAGGCCATTGTTTGAATCATTCCAGCCCACCCTGCATATTTCTCCTCATCATCCCCATAAATCAGAGGAAATGCTGGTTCTGTCTTTGCTCATAATTAGGATCAAATACTTTTAATTCTCTCAGTACATTTAGAAACGTTAAAAGCTCCAAAGGGTTCACTGAAAGATATGTTTTGTGTGTTTTCACAGATCAGTAAAATGTTTTAGCACCAATTAAACATCTGTTTTCTATACAGAATTCTGAACGTGATATAAATGAAATCAAATCTGTAGACTGGTCCTGAGAAACCTTCTGATGGTCACCACCTGAGCGAGGTCTGTAGCTCACACCGAAGGCATGTGCGTGCTTCTTATTCAGTTTTTCCTACATATGCTGACTCCCTTCAGCCTGTCAGAATGCCCGTCATGCCTGTAGAGGAGGGGGCGCCCTCTGAAGTGCTCCAAGTGGGTGTTTACTCGTAGCCCTTCTCCTTCCTTCTGTCTTAGATGTTACTTTTTCACTGTTATTTTTTTGATCACAGATTTTCTGTTCTAGAAATATACACATTCTACATGCAAAATGCAGCGCAGGCTTTTATAATTTATACATGTTTGCACAGTTCACATATGCTTTCTTCTAAACCACCTGCTGACACATTTTGGTGAAGAGGCTTCCTCTGCTCCGTTTCACCCTTTAATAGTGAAGAAAATGATTACGCCACCCTCTTGAGAGTATCTGCCAGCTGAAGATGAGAAACCCTTCTGTCTTGGTCTTGTTTATTTGTTTTTACTTTTGATATTAAGCCACCAAGTGACTTAGCACTGGAAAAAAAATTTTAGATGTCCTAAAAAAATTTTTACCAATTACGGGTCTGAGTTTTCCTTGTCATTAACAACTGGCTGCAAAGCGTTTTGCTGTAGGCTTTGGAGCAGTGGAAATCTGGGTCACTGTTTTGAATGGGGAATGTAGTTTTTAGGTTATATTTTTAGTGGAAGGGCAAAAGCAAAACATTAAAGTGTATGTGTGTTCTTCTTAATATTAAAGGGAATTCAAGAAAAGGGAGGAAACTTTCACACACTTAAATATACTATATGAAATATAGAATACTCAAGTCTGAAACCTGTGTTTCTATGTCATAGACACACTGGTGCCATGTGTATTTGTATGAATAAACACAGAATGTTTAAAGGTATCCTTCTATTTTGAAATATTTCCACTAATATTTATATTTATTTATTTATTTATATTAAATCATGAACACATAGATCACCTGTGCATTAATGCATTTATGGAGTACAATGTGCTGATTTCATATAGAATACTTAAGTCACACTGATTAATATATACCTCATCTAATTTATTTAATTATTGTGTTAAGATATTTATACTCTCTACTAATAGATCTGACAAAATAGTCCTTTATGTTCAAAACTATGTGGTCAACACAGTACTACAATTATAGTTAAACTGATGGTAACTGAAGTCTTAACCATAAAAAAGATTTAACCAAGATGCTACTCTTTTTCCAGATAACTTTTTTGGAGAATGCTTGAGCAGCAAAATTTTCTTTGATCCCAGAACCTTTCTTGAGGCTTATCTGATCAAAGTGTTGGGAGAGGGGAAGGCAGGAGAGGAGGGGGACCCAGAGGCGTAGGGCTCGGCCTGTTGTCAACGACACTGCTGACTTTAAGGGTTTCAGGTGTCAGTTGCTAAATGTGCTTGGAATATCTGCTGTAATTCATGAAAACACAAATTTGTGGCTTTTTTGGGTGGTTCGTTTTCTTCTGGTAAATGCTTTTTGGAGATGAAAGGTGGGGGCTGGTCAAGGTTACCATCCTAATAAAGCCCCTCAACATCCCAGCTGTGTATGTGAAAATAGAGGACTTAAGTTTGCTGTTATTTTTCTTCTCTCTTAATTTGCTTGATTTGGTGACACTTTTAACATTTTGCTTGGTGGAAAGAGAGTATCAGATGGTATCGACTCTCCCACAGTTACACGAAGGAAGAATGATTCAATTATCTAAACTTTGCAGAGCATATTAAAATTTGTTTTAACTTAATGAAGACCTTTCTCTCCTTCATCGGCTAGTCTAAATAATAGATGTGGAAACTGTAATGCCACTTTTGTTCATCTGAGGTTCATAAGATTTTTCTCATACCAAAATCCAATTTTTTATTCAAGTAAATAATAAAGGTGACTTCACAATAAGTCCTATTAAACCTCACAATTCAGATAGAAGTAAATTTCTCATATATGAAAATGATCTGTAAGAAGGGAAACAATTTTAGGTTAATTTTCTCAGGGCAAATGGAAACATTAGATGCTTTTATAATAATTGTGCTGTGTTAAATGGAGTAGAATGTAATTTCATCACAGGAAACTCTATGCCATAATTCAGTATAACTTCGAGTTTGAAAATGGTATTTAACCACCTGGAATATGAATTGAGGACAGATTAAAATAACTCAGTAAAATTAAAGAGAGTGAATGTGACTTATATTGAATTCAGTAAGTGCTTAAACAAGTAACCCATTTTCTTTTTGCCTCTGGTCTGACTGGGGCCTAAGCAGCCCCACTTTCACCCTGTGTCCTCCTGGACAGACTCAGTACACAGCCCCTTACAGGGCTTTGGTATGACCCCTGCACCTTGGAGGCTGGTGGCTGGGAACAAAAGGGCAGCTTGGCAGTTGGGTGGACCTTAGGGGAAGTCTCAGAATGTGTCAGTGGTGGCACTCTGCCTCGCGGGAATGGGGCGTGGGCAGGTCTTCTCCTAAGAACTGAGACTGTGGAAGACGTTCTCTCAAATTCCACTTGTCATCACTCAGTCTTGAGTTGGGGGCAGGAGACAGGAAGGCATGTACAGGTGCATAGCAAAGGCATGACTTTCTGTTCTATGCATATGTTTTGACTCCAATACATTATGAATCCAAATAATTTTGTACCAATAAACATTTTTAGTGGAAAATGTTACCACTTAAACACGCCTTCCTGAATAAGAGGTAATTGCTGGGCCAGTGGTGGTTCAACCACTCTCTTTTCCTCCTCTACTCACTGCGTCCTGCTTCCTAACTCCCCCAGGCCCATGGCAGGTTGTGGGGGGTGCAGGGGATGCTTTCCTGGGCTGGGCTGCTGAGGAAGCAGGACTGTGGGCAGGCAGGCTCCTGTGGGCCTTAGTCCAGCTGAATAGCGCTCAGGTCCCAAAGTGGCTTCTCTTGTCCCAAAGTGATGGGATGGGGATCTGGGTTCAGGAGGAGCCACGATCACTTGTCTTGAAAGCTCCACTTGACCCCACAGGGCCTGGGCATGTGGGAGCCTTCCCAGGACTGGGGAGAAGGAAGGGCTACCCCGGGCACCAGGCTGTGGTTATCTTTTGCTTTATACCCACACACCTGTTTGTTAGTTTCCCTTTTCCTGGTGATTTTATTTAGCTGAACCTCCTCAGCTGGGGTAAGGGAGGGACGGCACAAGATTCCTCAGACTGGGGGCTTAAACAACAAGCATGTACTTCTCAGGGTTCTGGGGGCTGGAAAGCCGCTGTTGAGGTGCAACACAGGTGGGTTCTTTTCTGAGTTTATAGAAATCCCCATTCTCATTGAAGACTCATGGGGCAGAGATTTCTTCCTTTTTTGAGGAAAGCACTTGTCTTCATGACCTACTCATTTCCCAAAGGCCCCACCTCCAAGCATCACCACTTTGGGGAATGAATTTTCAATGTGTGAATCCTGCTGGAGACACAAGCATTCGGTCTGCCACATTCTCAGTGAGCAGGGAAACTCATTTGTTTAGCATTTTCCCAAGAAATACACCAGACACCAGCACAAACCACCAGAGAGCCCAAAACAGGATGTTAATAGAAAAACGGGAATTAAGTTTTGTCCTCACTCAAGGTTCTTAATGCTTTATAGAAATTGTGAAGCTATTAGACGTACTGTGAAATGCATATCCTATACTAGTTGGATAGGTCTGTTCTGTCCTATTCTGCCTAATCCTGTAACATTTGGTTCAATAGTAAACTGAAAAAGATTATCATTAAGAAACAAGACCAGGGCGGCTCCTGTGGCTCAGCGAGTAGGGTGCCGGCCCCATATACCGAAGGTGGCGGGTTCAAGCCCGGCCTCGGCCGAACTGCAAAAACAAAAAAAAATAGCCGGGCGCTGTGGCGGGCGCCTGTAGTCCCAGCTACTAG